>RPOG01000564.1:0-281216 GCA_008086565.1 Thalassoma bifasciatum | reverse complement strand
GAGACTCTGTGCAGACTTTCCCAGAGAAAGAGTGGGAACATTTGACAGTTCTCTTTTTCACCTGGGGGGTAGGAATGTGTGATAATGCACTTTTTGGAACTGGAACTGTTTTTATCTGGTGTGGTCCAGAGAGCTGTCAAAGACTCTTTGCCATCTGTTATGATAAACTAAAGTTCAGCTGTTTATCACCACATCTTTGAAAAAGTGTCTTTCATTTTGGGTCTGTTATACAAAAATGTTTCACAAAGGGATATTTGATCCCATTGAAGTGGCGTTGGTTGCGGTACTCATCAATTGTAAGTATATTACTCACAGGGGATGCCGGTAAGCTTGGCCCCTCCAAGGAGAAAGCTAACAGGAAAATGATAGAGCACAGGTTTATACACAGGTTAAGCTGTTGCAGCAGTCATTCTGCTGTGATCTGTTTAAACTTAAAGGGAACCCCGACTGTAAGGACTATTAGGCATGAATATGCTTAAATGTTTGTCTCAAACTAGAATTTGTTGTTAAAAGACATAACAAATCGGTTTTTCTTTAAAAAAATACAGTTTAAAACACAGTTTCTATCCTTCGGGTGCAGCCATTGTTTTACTGCTGCAATGCATTCTGGGTTGATGACGTAGATTGGTTGCTTGGTGCCGAGCATCTGGATTTCGCCGTTTACTCACTACTAGTCGCCGTAAGTCACGAGGTTTCAGGAGGGAAAAAACATGATAATGCCACATGTGGCTGCTTTTGGGTGAACTTTTCAGTCCAAAGGAAACAAGGAGACTGATGTTAGTCTGCACAGCTTCCCAAAAGACAAGAAAAGAAGGAAGTTGAGGGAAATCGCTTGTGGGCGTAAACAACTTCCGATGGACCCGCGGCTATGTTCTGGCCACTTCTCCCCAGAAGCATTTGCTGCATTTAGCCGGCCCATGCTGATGAAAGAGCTGACAGGTGTGGGTCATTATAAACGGAGACTAAAGCCAAATGCTGTGCCGACTATTTTCCAACACAAACCCACAAAACTTCCTCTGGAAACCACTGAAGTCCGCTCCAGGACTTATATGATCCTGTATGAGATTGAGCCCGGTGCAACCATATGACGTCACTACCCAGACGTTATTGCGGCGTAAACAACAATGGCGGCCTACAGGTGAAAATAATTTTTCAAATTTTATACAAACTAAGATATTTTGAGAGATTTTATTATCGTTCTTATGTAGCTGATAAAAACACTGATCATTTAGGAAAATTACGTTCTGGTAGCCAGGGTTCCTTTTAAGAGTGTCAGCAAAATGAAGAACTAGGTTACGTTTGCTCTGCTTGGTAAGACTGGAGTTGGTAGATGAGCACTGGTAGGACAAAACCAGTTGCGGTGTGCGATACTTCAAAATTTGACATCAATCTGACACCAAGTAAACATAGGACCAGTGTAGCTGATATCAATATCAATACTTTATTACATAGAAAAGAAATATGTCCAAATTAAACAAGAACAGCATATGGCTACAAAACTATTGTGTCTGTTCATGAATTAAAGTAAATAACAAATTTTCCGACCCGGAAACAAACATGTTTAGTTTTGTTCTGCTTTGTAGTAAAACAGTGAATTGGAATGTTCATGGATATCATCAATACTATATTCTATCATTAAATATATCATTGATAATGAAACAGCTTGTGCATACCGGTAGATTAACTGTTACAAAAACATATTTTTTTTTATGAAATCAGAAACACACTGATAATTTTAGGTATCGATCTTATCATGCAAGTATTGATCAATGTTGTTACCAATGTTGGTCTCAAATTATCAATTTTATTTTTATTTTTATTTTATTTAATCTTTATTTTACCAGGAATATTCCCATTGAGATCAATGATCTCTTTTGCAAGGGAGTCCTGGCCGAGACGGCAGCACAAAAAGTTTCACATGTAGGANGATCATTTTAAAGACAGACACTGCTCAGTGGTTTGAGGCCATAAGAGGCTTCATTGCAAGAGTTTTGAGTGTTTCAAACAAACCTGGAGTGTTTTCATGTAAAGAGGGGAGCAAATGATGGATGATGATGAACAAGCTTGACATTTGTCCCTCTGATTTTCCCTCTTAATGAAGTCGTTTTTCAAGACAGGCATGCCTTTTATCGAACAATTTCTGCACTTACTCAAGATAAACCACCAATTGCCTCATTACCCAAAGAGATTACCTATGATCCTCTGTTTGCAGATGCAGATGAAAAGTGAGATTAGGTGATTTGGAGACTCCTTTGGGGATCAACATGACAAATTGTATTGAACATCTACGTGCCTCACAGACCATAATTCGCATGTCGCTCAGGCAATTTCAAATTCATTTCTCAGAAACATTCCCAGAGAAATCTGTCCCTTGACCTACTTGGTTTTGTAAACAGTGCCAAAACATGTGAGGCCTGGAGCAGTTACAATTTGGCATCGCTGCTGGCTGTAGAGAAGAACATTGAGCGGGTCTTACCACTGAAACCACAGATATCTGAGAACAACAGAGAAGATTTCATATGATACATAAACAAAGACTATTTAACATTTCATTGGGGGAAAAAAATGGGTGTTTGAAAAAGCTCTCTATAAACTACAACCAATTCAGTCTTAGTGACTTAATTGAGAGGATAATGGGCTTTTTTTAATGTTTTTGTTGGTACCCTTATAGAAGCTTAATCATGTTAAAAATAATCTCTGTTTTTCTCACACTGATGTTTCAGGAAACTCTTATTTGAACTTAATTGTACTTAACTAGACTTTTTTTTTTTTGGGTAGTCTGAGGAGCTAATTGACCGTAAACATCTCTGGTGTTTTAAGATGAGTGTGGAAAGGTCTCGTCCTGCAATCAAGGCACAGAAGTAGCACAGTACGCAATAGGAGCAATAGAGGCTACACTGCAAAAACGGAAATCTAAGCAAGTCATTATGTCTTATTTGTAGTAAAAATTGTCTTATTGTTCTTAATTTGAGCCACATTCACCAGACCAGGTCATAAAAATGTCTTATTTCAAGTTTTTTTAAGACAAAAATGTGGTGTTACACTTGTTACAAGCAATTGATGCCTCATTTTTGTCTTTAAAAAACTTGAAATGAGACATATTTATGACCTTGTCTAGTAAATGTGGCTCAAATCAAGAATAGTAAGACACATTTGACTAAAAAAAAGACATAATGACTTGCTTAGATTTCCGTTTTTGCAGTGTACAGTTTCCTAAGTTGTGAGAGTGTGTCAGACAGGCTGAAATAGATCTATCTATCTATCTACATATCTACCTATCTATCTATCTCAGCCTGTCTGATACACTCTCACAACTTAAAAAACAGTGGCCTCTTCTACTCTTTTTGCATACTGTGCTACTTCTGTGCCTGGATTGCAGGACGGGACCTTTCCACACTTTGTCCTAAAACACCAGAGATGTCTACAGTCGATTAGCTCCTCAGACCGCCTTAAAAAAAACAACTTGTCTGGTAACTGATATCATTTTCAGACTCTACAGTCCAGCAACATATTTTTTCTACAGTGTTCGCAGGCTTCGTAGAAATATGCCAGACTTCTTTTCGAGGATTATTTGATATGATGTGTGTGATAAGGCTGTCTCTTGCGTTGCTTTGGTTGTTAGGAAATAATCACTGTTGTTATGGATTTTAGCTTGTGTCATTAATCAGTTGAAAGGAAGTATTGGTTTGTTTTAGGTTTGTTTGTTTTCTTTTCTCATTGTAAGGTTTGCGCTGTCCCTCTGGTACCCCAGTTGAAGCCTTGTAAGATGTACTACTCATAAAAATATCCTCCTTCTCTCATGTTGATGTGTGTGAAATCCCTTAGATGCTATATTTTTATTTGAGCATCTCAATCTCAATCCCTTACCCCATCCCCTCTGATTGGCCGGCCCTCTAGAGCTGTGGTTCCCAACCTCGTCCAACTCAGAGCCCACTTTCAAGTCTCAAAAGTTGTGGTGGCCCATCTGACCTCATAAATACAATGGACATATAATACACTCTCAGAGGACTTTTTTATTGAAGATTGAACATAAAGGACTGGACATGTTCTTTTTCATTTGATATTCCCTGAGCTTGTGCTTAAAACATCCAGTGGCTTGGTCACACACATCATTTGACTTCATTTGACAATTTCTCAGAGAGCATGATGCTCCACAGCAACGGTTTCTATTTCTGTGCTTGTCCCAAAAAATCTCAGTGCCAAGTGCCCAGCACTACACTGCAAAAACGGAAATCTTAGCAAGTCATTGTCTTATTTGTAGTAAAAATTGTCTTATTGTTCTTAATTTGAGCCACATTCAACAGACCAGGTCATAAAAGTGTCTTATTTCAAGCTTTTTAAGACATAAATGAGGTGTAAATTGCTTGTAACAAGTCAAAAAAATCTGCCAATGGGATAAGCCAATTCGCCCGGGAAGTTTCTTGAAATTAGAAAGAAGTCTTAATACAAGAATCTTTTATCTTATCCCATTGGCTGATTTTTTTTGACTTGTTACGAGCAATTGATGCCTCATTTTTGTCTTTAAAAAACTTGAAATGAGACATTTTTATGACCTTGTCTAGTAAATGTGGCTCAAATCAAGAACAATAAGACAAATTTTACTAGAAATAAGACAAAATGACTTGCTCAGATTTCAGTTTTTGCAGTGTACACTTTCTCTGACCTCTTCCTTTTTGTTTGATCGTGGAGAGATCACCTGTCTATAAACCAGTCTCTAGTCTATCTTTCTTTTTAATTCTCCCTTTTGCTATCCAGCTGTTCATCTTAATACTCAGCATCACATCTTAATAAACAGCATCAAATGTAAACAAGTCAAGTGCAAAACGATGACCACAAAAGTTCCCATCTCTAACCTGCTTGTCACATGACTCATACTTATGGGAAAAACAAAAAATGAAAAGAATCTTTGAAATCCTTAATATAATAATTTAAACATAGAAGCAAATTGGGGCAGAGTTATGAGCACACCTTGGTGTTTGAGGCCCGCTCCCCCAATGTGTAATAACTAAATAGGTCAGCAGGCCAACATTGACATTGACATTTATTGAAAAAATGTTTCTCCGGTTACAACAATGAACCAAAACAACTTTTACTTAAACAGTGACTATGGAACAAGCAAATCTTAATACTAAGGAATAAATAACTTCATATTTCACATATGCAAAAACAAATTTAAGGTAATAACACATCAATGGAATTGATTTCTTAGATTCAGGTACTTATAAAAATTATGATATAGCTGTTAAAAAAATCTACATACCTTGAGTATGAACATCAAACATTGTGACTTTATGTCGATGTCTTCCATGCTTTTCCTTCAAGCAGAGGAACCTAAAACAGAGGTAAAATTAATATTATAACCAAAAAAAAAAAGATGCTTAAAGTACATTTTATTATAATCAAATTAGTGAAAAGAGTTTGATTCCTATGACGCTCAATCTGTTCCCTTGGGTCTCGAGAGTTCGCTTGAATCCATTACTAAGCCAACAGGCTAATGGGGAAAATCCTTCTCTTGGTTTTTATTTAACTCCAGTATGACTTTGTCAGTTATGTGTTTTGAAATCTGAAAGGAAATCTGTTTGTCCATCCTGTTGGCAAAGTGGGGTTTTTTTTGTTTTGTTTTTGTTTTTAGTCATATATTTGTTCATATCCCACAAGAAACCTTTCAAGGGCAATATTTTCCGTTTTTCAAAATCACATTAAAGTAGGGTGACCATATTCTGTTTCTCTGAAAAGAGGACTCACTTCCAGCGAGATATTTTCAGTCATCGTCCCCCCTGGTACACTGGTCTGTGTACCAGTGTACACAGCTCAAGCTAGGCAAGATCAAAAACCCGAAGGGCTTTATAAACCCTGACCGGACAGGCCGGACAGCCTCTTAAAAGAGGAAAAGTCCGGGCAAAAGAGGACGTATGGTCACCCTACATTAAAGGGTCTGACCTGATGGGGGTCCAGTCCTTCAGCTTTCTTTATTTTATTCAGTGTTCAAACATTAAACTTAATATGTCCTTCTAAATTTCCAATGTGGCATTTTGTTCACATCAAACCATTCCAAGTGATGTTTCTGTAACCCTGACCGTGGGGAAAAACCCAGAGGGAGCGTCGATGGAAACGATAAATCATGTCAGTGCTTAGCGTGTTTGTTTGTAGAGCAAATGAGCATTTCCATTAAGATTTCAGACAAGGGGAGGGGGACTTTTTCTGAGCTATTTATGATAACGTTTGCCCCCTCCCAGTGCTTTGAAGTTAATGCACGTATCAATGTACATAAGTGGGCAAATGAAAATGCCTGGTCAAATTAGAGGCTAATGCAAAACATTCACAGGAATTTTCATCAAGAGTTCAACAGAAGAAAATATTATTTATTGGTATATTTGACATCCAGTGTATGCCGTAGACAGCATAGAAAGCTAGTCCATACCAGTGTAAAAACAGCCTCTGTCCCCTATGTAAGGATCCATGTACACTCGGGCCTCATGTCCACTGTGTGCCCTCCCCACTCATGGTCAACCCGAGTAATGATTTTGCATTGATTGCACTCAGTTTCAGTTTTAGTTTCAGTTTATTTCGGACAAAGAAAACAGTAGTAAAAACAAAAACAACAAAACAGTCAATTACAAGTCAACACTGTGTCCTTACCTCTTTTCAAAACCAGACTCAAAACCTATCTGTTCAAGCTCGCCCACTCCCTCTGACCCTCTGACCTTTCACCAACCATTGCCCTGTTTTGAGTTGTAATTATTGTATTATATTGCAATGTATTGTATTGTTTGTTTTATACCAGTTTAAGTCCTCTTTTAATGTACTTTTATTCTTGTAAGGTGACCTTGAGTGCCATGAAAGGCGCCCTTAAATAAAATGTATTATTATTATTATTATTATTATTATTATTATTATTATTATTATTGTTATTATTATTTAAAAAGTCAATAATACCACAATTGCGTACAAGTACTAAATGAAGAATTCAATATGTCCGAAAAGGAGCAGGAAGAAGTGATCACTTCTCATGTCCTACCCCCACTTACTCTCCCTCTATATAAACCAAAAAATGTTTTGCATCCCAAACCCCCCTCACTCACTCACTCACATACATCTTACATACACACAAACATGCTTATATTATACATAGTTTAACAGTCATGACAAAAACAATCAAGTTCACTCAAGGATTAATCAACAGCCTTTAAGAATTACTTGACTCTGTTTGCATAATTCTATACCTTTCAATAATAGCTTTTCTATCAATTTTCTTTTCATGCATAGTTGCTTAAACTCATTCGTAAGTGTACTCGACATAGGAAGCACTACTTAGCACAACTTAAAATACCTTGCTCTTTTTACTTATCTTTTTAAGTGGAACCGGTTTGCATGCTTTTTGAAGTCATGATAACTAACTGGACTTTACAGTGTAGCTATAGTGATATCTATAGAGTGTAGATAAAGCGACTAAGCAGTCCCGTAAATAGCTATCGGCCCTGTTTCACAGAGTTGGTCACAGGGGAGTCAGCCAAAGGGCGAGGGTGCACGTTATCATGCTTTGGATGAACTTGAGTCGTTGCAGCCGATGGATATTACTCAGTGAAGGAGTCAGATAAGAAGTGACTGGGCCTTCAGAGCAGAACAGTATGGACACATGAGGAATCCTCTGAACTGACCAGCACAGAAAGACACGTTTGAACTGTTTGTTCTTTACCACAGGAAGAACCGTCCTGCAGAATCCCAAGCCTTTGGTTTAGATTTGAGTTTATAGAACACAAGGGAGATCATTGGACATTTTCCCTCTATGAGATTTATTGAAACGATCTCTGAATGTACACAATGCCGCATTCCTATGTCAACATTTATTTCCCTCATGTCAAATAACTGATAACTGGTGTTGGCACCCACCCAAGTGCACCCATCAAATTATTTGCCATTTATCTGCTTTTGCTGTGTGTATTCAGAAAACTTGATCATACGCAGCATGTTTCCCCTCCTTAAACTCGCTCGAACTCACCGAGCATGGTGTGTTTCATGAGCCGCTCCACCTCACCGTGAGATGAGAAAAGGTTGCTGCCATGTGTGATATTGAGCGGTTGTTGCCAAGAATTTCCAGTGAAGCAGTGTGAGTTGATTTGACGTTATTGCCTGATGTTTTGAAACGCTTGTTGAAATGGAAATCATTGGCACTGAAGTGCATGGACATAAATATGTGAACTTTCTTCACCTTCCTCAGAAATCAGCATCTCATAAATCATCGTTATCCTAATTTTAATCCATAATGAGTCATTTCACATGGTAGAATAATAGACTGGATTGACTTGTTCCATGATAGAAGTGATAACTGTCTTGAGTCTATTTGCCAAATATGAAGCAATAGCCAGAAAACAGTTAGCTTAGCTTAACTCAGGATAAAGTCAGCTACATTTAGAGCAACTCACAGCCCAGTGCTCTGAGACATATCAGTGATGTTGTTGAATCCTGGTTATGTCCTATCAGTGCTCATCTACCGAGCAGAGCTAACGCAAGCTGGCTCGCCATTTTAGTGATAGACTCTCAGGTTTTAACAGATCACTGCAGAATAACTGCTGCATGTGGACAGGAGTGAACATTAATACAAACACCTTAGCCTGTGTTTTAGCCACTACTTTGGCTTTTTTAGCCATTAGTTCCTGTTTAAGCCCAGATCTGGACAAATTAAGTCAATCGTAGGTAAGAATATAAATGAATAAAACTGTGTTGCTTTAATTTTCAAAAGCGTACTTGTGCACATGAGCCCTGCGTAAACAGCGACAAGTGATGAAGTTTAACAAAACCAAATCAAGATCCTCTATCATAGATGATCACTCCTCAGGAATTCATCCAACTTTCAATATGTTTGTTCAAGCTGAAGACAGATAGATTTTATCACTGTGGAGAGGTCAAATGAAGCGAGAAATGTTATTATTTTGAATAAATTTGCTTCAAATTTATACAAGACGTGTGGAAACTAACAAGCTTAACGCTAATGAAATCATTGTTTGTGTTTCCACTGTTCGTTACACAGCACAGTTTCACATATTTACAGAAATTCCTTATTCTTCTGGTTGTCAGTAGCAGGTACTCAAAAAAATTCATAAGTAAAAGCATTTTAAAATAGGGGAAAAAAGTTAATATTGATCAGAATCAAGTTTGCGTTCTTGTTGGTGCGGCACTCTGAAATGAATCAGGATTCTCATGTGGCCCCTTGTTAGAATTATTCGCCCACCCTCTATCGCTCGAATAATCTCATTCTTGTGGGAAATATTTATTTTGGTACAAAGACAACCATTGGAATTAATTAATTTATTCAACATTACTGAGAAAATCCTGATCCCAGGATTCGAACAAAATTTTTTGCCACAGTGTCAACAGGCAGAGTTGAAAATGTGCCCGACATCTTTTCACAAATTTGTTTAAATATGATGTTTGTCATCCTTGACATTGCTTTTCTCGTTGTTGCGAGATTTGACCAATCAGAATCAGGTATTTTGCACAGCCAGGGAGTAAAAAATTGTTTACAGTTGAAATATGAGATTCCAGAGATAAGTTGCTTCTTTTTTGTGTTATTACAAGGAGATATGAGCAGAAACACAGGTAGAAGTTTCATTTTCTGATACTGGTGACAATCTCTCACGAACAGAGCCACAGCGCCACCCTCTGGTTGTGATACAGAGCTACAGAGCTCAGATAAAAAACCAGCTGACTTTGCAGTTTGGCTGTTAAATATATTGAGAGTATAACAGAGCTTCTCTTTTTACCTAGAGTAAATGTTTCTAATGAGGAACTGATGTTTTCATGACATGTTTTTCATATGATCCCAAGTTATCTCTATAAACACTCCAGCTGTGCAGGTAATACCATTTCTGTCCACAGGCTGGCGCTCTCACCTCAGTTATTGTAAAGCCTTTCCTGCACTGTCATCTGCAAACACAACAGCGGCCCTGATCTATTTTTTATAGCCATTAAAATCAGATTATGTAATGTAATATCAACCTGGATATTTCTGCAGTGTCATCTTAGAACTCCACATCAAATCTGCTTCACTCCAAACTGGAGGTTAATGTGTGGGTTTTTTTTTTTTTATGAAACCTCTGCAGCACCAAGATACGTCTCTGCAATCTCTCTGATGCTGCAGGGGGATTGTTACCAAAAGTCAATTTCACCTCCACAGCCTGAAATATCTCAGCCTCCTCAGCCCCTGCAGGAGATCACTTAGCAAAGTGGAGATCAGAGGATCAGGGAGGGAAGATATTGACTTTCTTACCCTGTGAGTGCCCACCTTCAAGAATCCAAGCTAATCCTGACAAACTGCTGGCGTGAAGTGTTATTGGGTGGATTTTTTTGGGGAAAAAAATCTTGACTGATAAGAACTCACTGTTTCTAACACCTGATGAGAAAACATCAGCTGGACTGAAACTGGTCTGTGCTGCTCGTCTCAGTCTAGTCTAGTATTTCTCTGTGCTATTTAGGATCTGTAAGACCTAAGACGTATAAAAGAAAGACTTGGTCTTTATACAGAAAGTTATGTTTTTAGTGTTATTAGAAAGCAACTAGTTTTTAATTTTAAGTGGAATGGGTCATAACTACACTTTTTTTCTCCCTGAAACAGGTAAAAAGTTGTGGTCTCACCAAAAGATGTCGTGGGAAATGTCTCTAAATGTGGCTGATGGATAAAAGTTTTTTAATATTACGTTTCATGGGTCAGTCTAAGGAGGTTTATGTTGGTCTTTACTGGTCTTTGTTGGTCTTTGCTGTTCTTTGCTGGACTTTACTGGTTGTAACTGTTCGTGACTGGTCTTTGTTGGTCTCTGCTGGTCTTAACTGGTCTTTACTGGTCTTTGCTGGTATTTGCAAGTCTTTACTGGACTTTGCTGGTCTCTGTTGGTCTTTGCTGGTCTCTGCTGGTCATTACTAGTCTTTTCTGGTCTTAACTGGTCTTTGCTGGTCTCTGCTGGTTATTACTAGTCTTTGCTGGTCTTTGCTGGTCATTACTAGTCTTTGCTGGTCTTTACTGGTATTTGCAGGTCATTACTAGTCTTTGCTGGTCTTTACTGGTATTTGCAGGTCATTACTAGTCTTTGTTGGTCTTTACTGGTCTTTGCTGGTCTCTGTTGGTCTTTGCTGGTCTTTGCTGGTCTCTGCTGGTTATTACTAGTCTTTGCTGGTCTTTGCTGGTCATTACTAGTCTTTGCTGGTCTTTACTGGTATTTGCAGGTCATTACTAGTCTTTGTTGGTCTTAACTGGTCTTTGCTGGTCTTTGCTGGTCTTTACTGGTCTTTGCTGGTCATTACTAGTCTTTGCTGGTCTTTGCTGGTCATTACTAGTCTTTGCTGGTCTTTACTGGTATTTGCAGGTCATTACTAGTCTTTGTTGGTCTTTACTGGTCTTTGCTGGTCTCTGTTGGTCTTTACTGGTCTTTGCTGGTCTTTGCAGGTTTTTGCTGGTCTTTGCTGGTCTTTACTGGTCTTTGCAGGTTTTTGCAGGTCTTTGCTGGTTTGTACTGGTCGTTGCTGGTCTCTGGTGGACTTTGCAGGTCTCTGCTGGTCATTACTTATCTCCGTTGGTCATTGCTGGTCTCTACTGGTCTTTACTGGTCTTGAGCATGATTATGCAGGTCTTTGTTGATCTTTGCAGGTCTTTGCTTGTCTTTGCTGGTCTTTGCTGGTCTTTACTGGTCTCTGCTGGTCATTACTAGTCCTTGTTGGTCTTTGCTGGTCTTTACTGGTCCTTGCTGGTCTTTACTGGTCTCTGCTGGTCATTGCTAGTCTTTGTTGGTCTTTACTGGTCTTTGCTGGTCTTTGCTGGTCTTCACTGGTCTTGACTGGCCTTGAGCATGATTATGTTGGACCTTTGGGGTCTGTTTTGTCTATGGACACTATAAAAACTGATTTTTAAGAAAGTATTTGTTTCATTCTTGGTAAAATTGGTCTTAATACACTTACTATCAGCAACATTCAACCAACAAATCCAGAAACGTTTCTTATTTCAAAATATTTAAAGACAAAAATAACATCTGAAATTTTGGGTTACGAAAAAGCTTCTTGCCAAGCTTGTTGAAATTAGAACAATGGTTTAATAGGAGAAACTTTTTCCTTACCCATTGACAGATTTTTTTTCCTATTTACAAGCAACTCAGGAGTAATTTCTTGCCTTGAAATAATTGGAAGTGAGACATTTTTCTGGACTGGTCTTGGTGACTGTTTTATCAAAGTCTGATACTGACACACACAGCGCTTCATCTCACCTGAAGTGTGGTATCCCTGAACGCATCCCTGTTTCTTACAGTTGTGTTGAGACAAATGTCACTGATTTCTGACTGATGATCATCAATCTCTGTGGACTGAAGAAAAGCGATTTACAACAGCAGAAAGATTAATCCTGTTTTTGAGTCTCTGAATATTTTATTTAAACTTTGCGGTGTCGTAACCAAGTGTTATAACCTCTCTGAGCTTTGATTGATTAAACTCAGTCTAGCTTCCTCTCTGCCGCTCCGTTTCTGTCTGTACTGCATGTTCAGACACACACACACACACACACACACACACACACACACACACACACACACACACACACACACACAGGCACATACATAAACTCAGTGGGCTGACACATCGGTGTTGTCAGCTCAGCAGGGTGCAGGTTGGCCCAGAGAAGCACCACAGAGACGCAGACGGACAAAGAGAGAGAGAGAGAGAGAGAGAGAGAGAGAGAGAGAGAGAGAGAGCCCTCAGCGATGGAGGGGGGTCCGAGCACCTGGGTTTTCCTCCCTGAGATCTCATTCTGTCTTTGTGTTTACATTAAGACCTACATTTCATCACTGATGCGTTAAGCGTCACAGATGAGCAGTTTCCAACATTTTAAAGTGTCTTTTTTAGACCATTCACATTGTCATTGAATTTTTATGTCTACAATTAGAAAGTCACAACTTAAAGCTCATTTTGAAGGATTTTTGTGTGCATTTGTTAGTTCATGATTAAAAAAAAAGCGAGATTGTTTTTGTAAGAATTTGTAACTAATGTAAAAGAAACGTGCTGAATAAAAATCAAACCAAACAACAGTCAAGAAAGACCCTGCTCCTCACGATAAGTATTAATAATAAAACCTTGGCCTTATGGTATAATTGCCTAAATCAAAAAATATATAAATAAGATAAATACAGTAAAAAGAAATGTATGGATAACATAGACATAATATCATAATTGAATAAACAGGGCTGAACAATTTATTGTTATCTGATTGAAATTGCATGAAGATAAAAATTCCTTTTGGTTTTTTTTTTCAAAATTTTGCCTATTATCTAATAATTTTGTCTTTCTTTATCATAATTTTGACTTAAATCTTAGAATTCTGACTTTTTATATCAGAATTAAAACTTTTTATCTCAAACATTGCCTTTATTTCAAAATGTTGACTTTTTGCCTCAAGAATTTGACTTTTTATCTAAGATTTTTTTCTTTACCTAAAAATTTTGACCCTTAAGGTGAAAGTTCAGACTTTTTTTCACAAAATGTTGAATTGATTTCTTCAAATATGGAAGTTTTATCTCAAAATTTTGACTTTTTGTCTCAGAATTTTTTCTTTTTCTCTCAAAATTTCCTCTTTTTATCTTGAAATATTGACCTTTTATCTAAATGTTAGAAATAATTCTTACCTTCAGTTTTCATCTTTGCATTAGAGTAAAAGCGTTTTATGTTTCAATGGTTTGATGTATTTTTCTGTCAAGTTTGTAAATATTTCTGTACATTGTGAAAACTTCACTGAAGCTTGATTTGAAGAAAAAATGAATTGAAATCGCAATATGTGCCAGAAAAATCATAATTTGATCTTTTTCTAAAACCATTAACTCCTCTATGGGGAAAATATTGTTTATTCTTTTTGTAAACTGTGAAATAAGGAATTAGGTGATAATGCAATGTGGCACATGGAAATGTACTAATTCATCCTGGCTTTTCTTCATAATTTTATCTTTTTCTATAGATTCAAGTCAAATATTATGAGATCCACCAGACTCTCTCATTAAATCACAAATAATAAATGTCAAAGATTTATCTGCTTCACTTGAAAAACTCTGCACTGCTCAATAAACAAGCTTCATCTACGTCAAGGTGAACGTTTCTCAAACACTGGCAGCTGCGTCGATGCTTTGACATTGTTGATGTTTGGCCTCGTGTTGTTTTCAAGGACAAATGGATGAAACATGATAAATAAACGCTGAGCTTTTACCGCTGCGTTGAAGCTCGACAGCGACCTGGAGTAATCAAAAATACGTCTGCAGTAAATGAAAGCACAATGCTGTAAATGAAGTAGATGGTAATAATGTTTTTTTATCATCATCATGGTCACTTTGTGCCAGTTCGGCTCAGGAGGAGACGGCTAATGCAGCCAGTGAAGAGGTGATTTACCCACAAACCCTCTCTCTTTCTCTCTCTCTCTCTGTCTAGCAGCTGCAGTGACAGCACTGTGGCAGAAAGGCTCTTATTTCTGACCACATGCCAAGTCAGGGCAGATGGTTGTCTCCATGCCAACAAATCATCACAATAGACGCGGCCATATAAGATCCTGTTATGTTGATTTTCAGGTATTTGTTTCCAATGCAATTAATTAAAAGGATATTTTAGTCCCCACAGAGAGGATTCAAATATAGATTATAGCATTGTTTCATTTCTCGTTCTTTCTAATGAATCTAAGCAAAGGACAAAAAGCTTAATGGTAAAAAGTTACAGGAGGAAAATACATTGAAATAACCAAAACAGTTTAAAGGCGAGCCAAAGTGTTGCATGAAATGACAAAAAAGTCATATTTTGAGAACTTACTTTTTAAAAAGTGGCAAAAAATGAAAAGACAGAATAACTTTTATTTACATAAAGGGTTAGAAACTTTTTTGTTGGACTTATTGTTGCAGCTGTTGGCAATATTTTTTATGTTTTGAAAACTTAACACAATATAATTGCACATATAAGAGTTAAATATTGAGCCTTTGAAAGAAAAAAGAGGATAAATGTTATTTGTTTCTTTTTACCAGTTTGTATGGTTTGGAGTTTTTTCTTGTTTTCTTTGATTAAACTGTATCGGGGAAGCCCATAAAACAGAAAATAAATCAGATAGTGATGCTGATGACTCATTATTGTCATGCAGATTTTGAGAAAAACATTTTGAGCACATTTTTTGCTGCAATCATCTCTTATTCTGATGATTTGATGAAAGCTGAAGGGGACCATGTATTGATCCCTGTGGGATGCCACAGAAATGTGAGACAAACATTACCAGAGCCTTCTAGTATCAAAAGTGAAATTTATTGCACTGTCAGAACTTTATATTTGGAGGTTGTCAGAATTTTTGATGGACTTTTTTTTTCACAGCTGTTGAAATTTTCTTCAAATCTTAAAAAACAGAATAAAAGAATAATGAAAGTATCCCTTCATAAAAGGAAAGTAATTGATATCTGCTGCTATCATTCCAGTCTCAAAGGCTTGTTTGCTTTCCTTAAGGAGCCGTCAAACTTCCATAAGTGAAATTTGTGGCACAGTTAGGACTTTATATCAATTTGGCAGTTTTTTTTTTTCATTGACTTTTTGTTATAGCTATTGAAATTGGTTCAAAACAAAATATTTAGCTTGTTTTGAGTGAATTGGAATTATTTTCAATAAAGGAATCAAAGAAAAAGTTAACCAAACAAAATAAGCAATATTTTTATTGATTTATTTAGGATAGAAGGAGTTCAGAAGCTTCTCCAAAAGATCAAGCTCTTGAATATTTTCTTAGTTTTTTTGCACCTGTCACCTCTTTTTCTGAGGATTTTTTGAAAATGAAGGGGACCTTATACTGATCCCTGAGGGACGCCACAATAACGGAGGTTTGCATGAGAAGACGATGAAATTTATGACACTATCTGGACTTTATAATCCCCTGGTTATTCAAATTTCTTCAGTTGTCAATACTGACAAACAAAATTAAACTCGTCCTCCATATTAAGAATAATGAGGTTGACAGAAAACCGTTTCATTTCCACAAATGAAACCAAAGGCATGCTGAGCAATAGACGGATTGAGTAACTTAACTAGTTGTACTTTGAGAACATTTATGAGAAGGAAAGGGGCTGTAACTGAAGTGTCTTATTACTGAAAAAGCTCGTTGAATTTTAGTTTAGTTGAATTTTTCTGACATTAAACCTCATTTAACTGGCTCCTCTATGGGTGCGGCTCAGGCTGAAATTTGACACGTGGCCCTTTGCTGCATTTCATCCTTCACTTCCTCGTAACAGCTTTTTACTCTGTCTACTCTCCTATCTTCAGATTTAAGACATCAAAAACAAGATTATAACCCAGGAACATAATAACTCTGTTTGCTAGTTAATGGTCTTCACGGGCTGAAAAAGGTGAGTCAAGCTGCACTTTGAAATCTGGTTTTAAAAGAGGAAACAACGACCACTGACGGAGCAGTTTTGTGTCAGAGAAGCTGGAAATAAAATTGACATTAAAGGAGCAGCATGAGTGCAGAATCATGAGAGCACCTCTGTACAGAAAGTCAATAATGTGAAGGTCTTTGGGGGATTAAATGATAGTTTAGAAATGAGACGTTGACGCGTCTTCGAGCGAACTCAGTGTGTTGTCTTTTGTTTCTTTGCTGGAGAAATCTCTTTGAATTTGCAGACTCCTCCAGAGTTCATCCCTCTTCTTTGTTGTTTTTGAAAATTGACCTGAGGCTGAACAGGATTTGATGTTTTGTCAGACCCAGAAGGGTTTTAGGTCCCTGAATTATTAAAATCCTCTGTGTTCAGTTTTGAACTAACACACAAACACATCAGTATTTGTGAGCAGGCCGAATCCTATAGTGGTCTAACCCATCAATCGCCCTCCTGTAACCAACACACACACACACACACACACACACACACACATCCATCCTGCCTTTATCTGCATTCGGGGAGACTCCTGACAGAGACAGCCTGCTGTATTTTTAATGCCTCCCTTCTTTCCCAGCTGTGTGTGATGAATGTTTGATTCGACCTCTCGTGGCCGCAGGTGAATCAGACCGAGCTGAGCCAACCAGGCCTCAGAGCGCCTGAAATATTCACATCCAGGAGCTGCTGAGTGTACTCCTCCTCCTCCTTTTAGAGTCAATAACACACCTGCAAAAGGAGCCTGTCACTGAAAGCATCAATGAGGTTTCCCTGAAAGAATCCCTGCTTGAAAAATGTGACTTTTCCTTCCTTCCTTCCTTCTGAAACAGTCGTTTTTTTCCTCCACAGAGGGCAAAGTTTCAGCTTCAGATTAGTCTCTAGAGAAAACTGAACGTCTTTTATCTTTAGATCATAGCTTATTATGCGCTGCCAGCTGTATTTAACATCTACACATGCATTAGACACACACTCACAAACACTGTTTTCTCTCTGATGAAATATGACAGAGTGGGATCCTCTGATCTGCATCTCTTTTCATTTGAAGCTCATCTTTAACCTCCTCTGATCTGAACTCTCTTTCTTCTCTATGAAGAATCTTTTTAGTAGATGCAAGTTTTCCACAATCAAAGAGGTTTTTCTTCCCCAAGAGAATCTGATGAAAGTGATTATTTTACTGCTGGTACCTCGTTCTGACAGTTCATTGTTCCTGGAACTGGAACATACTTCATGTGCTGTAGTGATGACACAAAATAGAAGTGAATTGAATTTTCATTATGGATCCAATGTGTTTTAAGAAAACAGCTCAACGTGTTTAACAGGGATTTTTCTGGCAGATACTGCGATCTTAATTTGATTCACAGTTTCTTCAAAACAAGCTTCAGTGAAGTTGTCACAGCAACATTTACAAACTTGACACAAAATTACATCAAACCATCTAGACATCAAAAGCTTTAACTCTAATGCAAGGATGAAAACTGAAGGTAAGAATTATTTCTAGCTTTTAGATAAAAAGTCAAAATTTTAAGATAAAAGTGGAACTTTTGAGAAATAAAGATGATTTTCTGAGATAAAAAGTCAATATTTTGAGATAAAACTTCCAAATTTTAAGAAATCAGTATAACATTATGAGAAAAAAAGTCCAAACGTTCACATTACAGGTCAAAACTTTAAGATAAAGACAAAAGTCTAAGAACTAAAGGACAAATTCTCAAGATAAAAAGTCAACATTTTGAATTAAAGGCAATGTTTGAGATAAAAAGCTGAAATTTTTGATATAAAAAATAAAAAATATGAGGTAAAAAAGAAAAATGTATTAGATCACAGGCAAAATTTTGAGAAAAATTGCTAATACTTGTACTTCTCTTAAAACCCTAAATCTTACACCTTCATTGAGTCAGGCCTTTAAATACAATTCTTGCTTTGTATTAATCTGACTTTTTGAAACTTGTTGCAGGCATCACTTCGAAAATGAGCAAATATTTGCACAAAGATAAAAAAGTTTTTCAGTCTGAAGATTGAATATCTTGTCTTTGTGATGTAATCAATTGAATATGGGTTGAAATAATTTGCAAATCATTGTATTCTGTTTTCAGCTACATTTTACACAACGTCCGAACCTCATTAGAACTGGAGTTATATACCCAGATACCACAATCAAGACCTGTTTATCTAAATATTTTGTTCGGGAACAGAAAGTGTCACCGGATGCTTTGACAGTCTGATATTCTCAAACTAAAAATAAGCGTAATTAGGTTAAGCTCTATTTTTAGGTCAGGAGGATTGAGAGGTTGGTGCTGACCATTTCCTGTCATCTCTGCATCTGTTACACAAACTACACAGAGGAAATATTTACAAACATTTCAACTTAAATCAACGCTTCGGTTCATTTGCATGATTAACAACACAGCTGTAACGTTTGAACTTCCTCTCTTGTTATGTTTTGTTTTGATTATGCTGTTAAACTTGTAATACAGTAATGTCTCATAATCCAAACTGCATTAGACTGAAGGAAAACCTTAATGTTGTTTTGAGAATAACTTATAGCATCATACTGTAGCATCAGACCATAAAGATTAAACCTCTTATTGTATGAACAATGTGTTTCGTGGCCACTATGTTATTAAAAAAAAAAAAAATCAATCATCACATCACAAATTGTGGCTGTACACAGACAATAAAGCTCTTGAATCCTATTTATGGACTCATCATCTGTGGAAAACAGTATGCCCTCAGACAGCAGGGCTTAATCCCTTTTTTAATACCTAACATAAAAAAAGACAAATGGAGCACCAAAAGAGGAGCAGCTATTGCATAAATTTGCAGAAATAAAGCTGAAAACACGGGCCTACATTTCCCAAAATGCAACACTGTGGCAGTATTCCAATTCCAATATGGACTTTTGATTGGTAATTGTAACATTTTAAAATGGGCTGTTATATCCAACATCACAAACAGGCCTGTGCAGATCTCCTGATTTATTTACAGAACAGAAGAGGAAACAAGTTCATTCCTACAAACATCCTTATCTGTTCAAAACTCGACTTACTGATCTGCATTTGTAGCAAAAGTCTAAATCCTAATCTGCATCCCAGCCAACTCACCAGTGGGACTGATGTTTCCCCTGCCTCTTGTTTACATTTTGAGCTACCTTGCGCAGCTTTTGACCTGAAAATAGAAGTTTTCGAAATAAGATGAAGAGAGAATGCCGTAAAATATCAAGTTCAACCCCCCCAAATTAGTGACCCTAAAATTATTGCTTTCAACCAACCTTATACATTTAAAAGCAACCAGTTTACATAATATATATATATATATATATATATATATATATATATATATATATATATTTTTTTTTTTTTTTTTTTTTTTTGAGTGTGGCTGGAAAGTAAGAGAGACAGAAATGAAACGTTTGCTGAAGCCGTCAATGACTTACAAAACAACAGTATGTGATTATATGAAAACTGTGTGATTATAGACTTATTTCCAAAGGTATTAAGGAACACCACTATCCAAAAACAATAGAAAAAAGTATTCATGCCATTACAAAAATAACTTTCTGTTTGTACATGCCCCCAAGAGTCCCAAATAAAAACACAGTCTGGCTCTTTTTAAAGGCTCTTAGTGATGATTAAACCATCCTGTATCTTTGTAACTGATGGATTTGTTGCCTCTTTAAGTAAGTACACATTTTGCAGACAAGCCTTGTTTTCAACCATTAGCATAGCTCAACAATTTTGCTTTGTTTCAAGATTTAGGCAGTGGTGGAAAGAGGACTGAAAATCTGTACTCAAGTACAAGTACTGGTTCATGACTAAAATATTACTCAATCACAAGTAAAAGTACTGGTGTTAGAAAAATACTCAAGTAAAAGTACAGCGTATTCATCAGATTATTAGTTACTTTTAACTGGTGATGTCACTGTCACCTCTCCAGATAGGGCTCTAAATGTGTTTTGCTTTACCAATAGTTAAAACACTAACAATCAATAATCATTAATAACTGATAAGATAGAAAACAAGTGTTTTTCGCTCATTTTGATTGGTTGTTTTTTGTCTATCTTTTTCTCATTTTAAGTTTTATTTCCTTTTTCAGCAAAGGTCTCAGGTAGACAGAAACAAAATTAGATGAGGTGCAGTTGCTGCCACGACTATTGATCGAATATCCATGAATACATTTTTCAATTAGCAATCAATCATTAACATCCATTAGCATTTTATTGTTTTGTTTTTCATCCATATGTCCTGGTTTTCATTGGCTTGTCTGCTATCAAATCACCTTACTGGCTACAAAAATGCAGATTAAAGGTCTAGATATTAATGAAAATTGTACTCAGTACTCAACTATGATTTTAAAAGTAACCAAGTAGATCACATGGCATAATGATTCCTTAAGTACAAGTAAAAGTACAGACTTGAAAATCTATTCATAAAAGTACAAGTACCCCGAAAAGCTACTTAATTACAGTAATCTGAGTATTTGTGATTAATTACTTCCACTCCTAGATTTACACCGCAAAAATGGAAATCTAAGCAAGTCATTGTGTGTCTTATTTGTAGTAAAAATTGTCTTATAGTTCTTAATTTGAGCCACATTCACCAGACCAGGTCATAAAATGTCTTATTTCAAGTTTTTTAGGACAAAAATTAGGTGTAAATTGCTTGTAACAAGTCAAAAAAATCTGCCAATGGGATAGTTTCTTGAAATTATAATGATGTCTTATAACAAGAATCTTTTATCTTATCCCATTGGCTGATTTTTTTTTAACTTGTTACAAGCAATTGATGCCTCATTTTTGTCTTTAAAAAACTTGAAATGAGACATTTTTATGACCTTGTCTAGTAAATGTGGCTCAAATCAATAATAGTAAGACAAATTTTGCTAAAAAAAAAGACATAATGACTTGCTTAGATTTCAGTTTTTGCAGTATAGGGCCTCGAATATTATGTTTTATTTACATTTTAGAGCACAAAGTAAAGTCAAGAATCTTCCATGCAAAATTCCTGAAGCTGTTTCTTCTGCAAACTGAAATATAAATCTATTATTTTGAATCTGAGGGAAATAAAAGGAGCCAATAACTTCAGCATGTCTAATGAGTAACAGGTCACACAGATTCCAGCACTAGAGAATGTGTTGAGCACAAAGCATCAAATCTTTCTGACTTCCGGAGGCGTTTGATTCGTTGCGGATGACATCAGCTGTGGAGTGAGTGTGCGAAAAACGCACCCGGCGCCCTCTTCTCTCCCCGGTTACCGAACATGACACAATGTCTGCTGGTATAAAAAGCTAGGGCCACTCCTTTTCCACGCTCCACTTGTATGTCTGGAGACCACTTCGGTGCTGTGACTGCAGTAGCGAACAGAGGGAGGAGGCTGCTGCTGCTGCTGCTGCTGCTGTTCGGTGCTTGCGCGCGTACAGGAGATAAAAGAGAGAGATAGGGAAGAGAGCAGAGGATGGCTACTCTGGTAGAAACCGCAGAAATGGAGACTTTAGGCGGTCAAAGCAACACAGGAGCATCTCCGACCTCCTCCAGCCCCTCGCAGCACTTTAACGACAGCAAATTCTACCTGCTGGTGGTGATCGGGGAGATAGTATCGGAGGATCACCTAAAGTGTGCCATTGCGGACATAGAGAAAGGTAAGATGGAGATGAGGATGGGGAGAGGGGGGGTGTAGGCCAAAGAGACCGAAAGTTAAGATCCCATACCAACTTTAATAAGCTTGTTTTGTGCCTTTTTAAGTGAAGCTGCACCTGTTTGAGATCGTTACGCACGATTCTTGCGCAAATTACGCATATTAATGAACCAACAACTAATGATGTATTTCCTCAACATTCGAACTTATGTTGATGTTTTTATAATAAAGACATTTTTTTGTCGGGGAGGGAAATCGTAATGTCAATGTAAGGTGGTTTAGGTTGGAGGTTTAGTTCACAAAATTAGGTGTCCACGGAAGGAGAGGAGAGGTGGAGCCTAATCAAACTACTGAAAGAGCAGTAAAACTACGGAGGTCCGGATTAACAACAGTAAGTGTGTGCACACAATCGCGGAGTTTTGGTTTCGTCCGTCCAGTGATTCAGCAGTAAATCTGCTCTATGCGTCAGTAATGCAGCGTAAATCATGTCTTTGGTTCCAGTGCAGCCGCGTTGCCTCTCTCTCTCTCCCACAGCACCTTGCCAAAAAAGCTTTATTCAGGTGCGTCAGGCTTTTGTTTCAGGGCAGAGGAGTGTCCCACGCAGCAGTGAGCAGAAAAGAGAAGCTGATGGGGTTTAAAGCAGCGAGATCTGTGTCTGTTTTTAGCTTCTTCTTTTTTTTTTTTTTTTACGCGCTTTTGTTCTCTGAACCACCGCTTCTCCGTGAAGCAGAATCGTTTTCCCACTTAATCCCGTGGGAACATCTCCCCATCATCGCTCCGCATCCAGCTCTCTCATCCCTCACCGGCTGGTGGGCGTGGCCCGGTCCGCACTGCGGTCCCTACGGAAAGCCACAAGGAACGATTTTCAAACAGAGCAGGAGGGCGGTTTAGAAAATGCTCCAGCTGCTGTGGTAACATGGTGGCCTGCGTCTCCGATCAGAGTGTTTCTGTGTGTGTTTCTGTGTGTGTTTCTGTGTGTGTGAGGAGGAGGAGAGGAGCTGTGGGAGGGGGGGATGGGGGGGTATGGCGCAGTTTGCATGTAGGTGGAAAAACAAACAGCTTTGCAGAATTAAAAACGTTTTAAAGTGTCTCATCATGGAGCTCATAGCCATTTAAACTGAATTAACTTTCCAAATGTTGCCATTTTCAGTGATCTAACTTTCTGTTTATTCACTTTATCATTATGTTTACCCATGAGGTTTGATTCTGGGACTTAAAGTTTACTCTTGACCTTGAGAGAAGTCAAACCAGCCTCCTTTTGGCAGCTTTCCTGGAGATTTTGTTCATTCTAGCAAATGGATACAACAAAGTTTAATGCAGAGCTGAACAACTTTTGAATAGAAGTTTCTGTTTCCGTTATTTTGCGGCTTTTTCCAGATGTCATTTTTTCCAGTTAAGTCTTATAGGTTACCTTTAATGGTATCTGTGTCTCAGAGACATTTTATTAAGAGTTTGTTTACATAGAGTGGAACACCTTCCAATCACTATATATAGCATTTCATTAATGTCAAATCACCCCAAAACCACTTCCTATAGCAGCCGAAAATGATTACAATGTGCCCACACCTGCAAAAATAAACAAGTTTTTTCAGACCCTTGTTAAATGTGTACATCAGTTCTATCATTTTAATAAAAGATATGCCATTATATCATTATATAAGGATATCACCTTAACACAACACATCCGAGCCTGTCCAAACCCATCCACATTCAAAACCCTCCTAAAAACGCATCTTTTTAAAAGTGTTTTTAATGTCTAACTGATTTTAAATGTATCCCATGGTTTTGTTTTGTCTTGTTTTCATTGTTATAGGTTATTATTTTTGTTATCATGACTGTGTTGTTTTATTTGATGTTTTTAATGTCTGTTAAGCGTCTTTGAGTATCTAGAAAAGCGCTCTATAAATAAAATGTATCATTATTATTATTGTTATTGTTATTATGAGCATTTAAAGGCATCCTCCTGTCTAGCAGTTAAAAACAGTAAGTTACTTTTATCCAAAGAGACATCTTCTAAAGTGCCTCAAACTTTTAGATCAGAGCCTTTTGCGGACAACATTTTAACTTGTCACAAAGAGTTAGAAAATGTGCATTTCTAAGATTGTTTGATTGTTGTAACAATGCATTCGGCAATACTTGAAGAACATTCCACAATGGATCATGCATGTGTGAGTTTATGGGTTGCACCAATAGAAATTTTGCCAAATCTTCTCTGCCGATGCCAAACAGCTTTTCTAGACTCATTTTGTTTCTTTGCCTTTTTGTTTTGTTGGAAGAAAAAGCTGTCTAACATTACATATTTTATACAGAGTGCTTGTACTTCATAAAGATAGAGCTGTTTTGAGTTTTCTCACTAATATGCACTGAGGTTTAAGGGTCTGTCCAATCATGTTTTTAGCCTCAAAATTTGATGGACGTCAGTAAAAGTTAAATGTATGTGTTTTAGTCTCCATTTCCACTTCCGGTTCATCTAAGGAGCCTTGTCTTTGTATATTTATGAAGCCACTGTGAGGTCAGAGGAGGATATCGGTGCATTTGTCCATCCTGCTCAAACAGAAACTGGGCTATAGATATTTCCTATTATAGATTTTTCTCTCGCCAAACCGGATCAAGTGTGTAAATGTCCTCTCTAAGTTTGTCCAATGAGCTGTTGGCAGATAAAGAGCTGAATCGATGCATTGGTGATGTTTTCCTCTACCTTTCTTTGATGACTTTATCTTGTTTGTTTTTCTTGCAGGAATCCGCTCATGGGACACAAATCTTATGGACTGCAACCTGGATCAGGAACTCAAACTGTTCGTCTCCAGACACTCGGCTCGATTCTCCGCAGACGTGAGAGGTAAAGTGGAAATAAAAAACTTCGACTGATAGTTTTATGCACAGGAAAAAAAGAGAAGCCACAGTGTTCAAAAGTTAGACTTATAGGTTCAGTATGAAAACAAATACACAATTCATCCAAAAGCTAAGCAACTGATTTTACTAATTTCTAGTGGAATACATATTTTTCTAAACTTTATATATACTGCAATTGGGTAGGAGAGAAAAATGTCATCTTTAAACCGTCCTGTTGTCTTTGGGTCAATTTGACCCAATTTCAAAAGTTATTTTGTTTTAAATTTGGTTTTCTTTCATAGAATTGATTGAAAATTACATGGATGGTTCCATGCGATGCTACTTACATGTAAAATTAGTTTTGACTATTAATGTTAAATTATGTATGTTTTATATGAATTTATAGCATCTTCCTGCCATTAAAGAAATGTATTTGATTTCAAAACAATATTCTACCTACACTTTGACAAATACCTGTCTATGATATCAAATCAATTTGTGCACCTCTGATAACAACCTTGGTGCAAAAATGATCAGAATTTTTGCTTTTTTCTTCACAAAGAAGAGGTATACTTTTATATAAATAAGGTCTATCACACCATATATCACACAAGTAATTGCTAAATGTACCAGGATGCAAATCTATCTTTCTGTGTTTTGTTTTTTAGTAAAAATTGTCTCATTAAACTTATTATGAGCCACATTCATCTGAAAAGTCATGAAAAATACCTTATTGAAAGATATTAACAGACGTAAATGACACCTAATAAGTTTTTAGGAACTGAAACAAATCCAGCATCTGAGTGAGAAAAATGTGTTTGTTGAGTTTCTTTTGCTACATACATCAGTTTTGGGGTCACAGGCAGAAAAATGTGGAACCCTTGGACTAATCCATCTGCTTTAATATTTATGGGAATACAATTTTACAGTTTGTCATCAATCACATGGCCTGACTAACTAACTAACTAACTAACCTTTTGCTTGCTACCAATAGAAGCTCATGTCATTTTCAAGGACAAAGACGTGAGAAAAAATAGCTCCTGTTGTCAGAATAAATGGCACATCATCAATAATGAATACTTTTTTCTTGCACATTATGCAAGAGCATGCACAACCACTGACCATGAACAGGACAAAAAAATGACAAAGCCAAGATAATACTCCTGTGTGTGCACAAGATAACTTGTAAACTCATGATCTAATCTTGTAAAGACAAAGTCATCACTGAAATGACAGATAGTAGATCATGTTGAAATTGTAGGGGACTCCTCCACTTGTTTATTCAATTTTCTTGAAGACAATAGAGCTAAAACTCATTTTTGGGATGACTCACAAGAGAGAGTGTGTTTTTTTCCAATAAGTAATTTAAACTATTTCATGACATTTGTACATAGACTGTATAATCAGTGGACGAAACGACAGTCAGCTCAAACCAAGCGGCAACCTCCGGTCTGAAAGTTGAGACAACATGGAAGTGCTTAAAAAAGCTGCTGTTCCTCGAGTGACCTCTTGAGGCTTGCTTCGGAAGTACCAGAAGTCATGTACACATGAACGCAAAAAAGGCCGTTTTCAGAGCCGAAATTATTGTATTTAAAGCCTGGTACAAACTCTGTCTCCTGTCTGGATCGCTAATTTCACTAACAGCACACACTGTGAGGGGGGGTTAAATTTTTTCTAACTCGGCTGTTTGGAAGATATTAGGATCGAGAGCTTGCCCAATCAGAGCCACGGTTCAGATCACGTGACTGACGGACGCCCAATAGCAGTGAGTTTGGGCACTTGTCACTTGTCCCAATTCCAATATGACCGCGCCTGCCGTTTTGCTTCAAAGAGCTGCAGTAACAGACGGGTGACGTCCCGTAGACTACGTCCATGTTTTATACAGTCTATGGCTCAAACTGAAGCCTCCAGCAGATGCCCCGCCCCCTGGTGGCTGGCTGCAGTATAGGTCATAAGCCCCGCCTCCCCATGCATTCTAGATAAGAGTCAGGAAAACTTTAAAAAATTATTACACCTCATAGAAATGTTACTCACATCCTTACGCTGCTATGGTATGAAGATGATATTTGGCTGCACGATGTTCAAGGGGGAGTTGGTTTTTCATTAGTTATCAGACGTTAAAACCAAGTTATAAGTTTCATTTTATGATAGTTGACAGCTGCTGTTTGTGATTGTTTTTCATCAGTAAAATGAGAAACTTCGGGAAAGAGAGACTGCACCTTTTAAAGAAGAAGAAATAATCATTTTTCTTTCTTTCTTTTTTTTTGACTCGGCTGCAAATGCTCTTCTGTGTTCCAGTAAGGCGTTTTTTTCGGCTTCAAAATCGTACAACGGTGACAGGTGGAGCCACATTGTCTATTCTATATACAGTCTATGCATTTGTATGGATATGGCAAAGAGCAAAAGTAGGAATATTAAAGTCATGTGTTGTCTGAAATCTGCACCCAAACACAGAATGTGGGTAAATCCTCCTGCACACCTCTGCACCTTTTATCAGTCTCTCTGTCCTTGTCAGCTATAACTCCTGTGCAGCACTAAGCAGAGGGGTTTTATTACCTCGGCCTGGATCCGCCCTCTCAGCAGCTCCTCGCGTGGAGCTTTTATCGCCGTGTTATGTGCAAGGTGAGGGAGCGGCTCCACAAAGATGGAACAGATCCATGGAGCAGGACATGTGGGCTGTCAGTGGGCAGCGCGGCCTTGACAGTCAGCGGCCTCTGCTTGGCTCGGCTCCATATTGGATCTGACCAGCAGGGCTCTATACTGCACATTAGATTGATCCAGCCCACAAACTGCAGACTGACTGTGGGGGCTTCTCTTAATGCAGATATCGAGTCTCAGAATTTAGCTTACAGGAGTGAAATAGGATAAGTTGAGACAGAGGCAAAGAGTCTCCATCGCTTTCCAATCCTCCATCCTGCACTTTCTCTTCTTCCTTGCAACCGAGCTCCATAGATGTGCAGTTTATTTGTGAGTAATTAGCAGCGTTGAATCCCCCGTGGCAAACGTCCATGAAAATAAAGAAGGGAGGGGAACACAAAGGACTCGGGGAAGAGAGAGGGCGAGGGGAGAAGACAGAGAAAACACACAAGGGAATAAAAGAGGGAGGGGTTGAGATGAAATGGAGGAGACGGATGCATATAGATGGGAGCGGTAAAGGAGATGTTGCACAGTTTCTGATACATTTATTAATGAGAGTTGAAGCTGTATTTCTAGTTTAACTGATTTCTATTGTCTCATAAAATTCTACGCCTTGAGCTCTTTGCTAAGTCTCTGCCTCAAGGGGGGGATTTCTTTTGTCTTTAAATTTTTCTTTGTTCTGTCAGTTTCTGCTCTGAATGCCTTCCTAAGAAAACTGTGAGATTTAGTTTGACATTGACAAGACTTTTATGTTCATTATAAGCTGTTCCCATTCCATTATTCCCATTTATATGAATGACACTTGGATCTTAAGTCAGAATTTACGCTCATGTGCACATGTAAAAAGGAAAAAACTGCTTTAAGAGTAGTTTCAGGAAATATGAGAAACACCCTTTTGCTAAGTTAGTAGGTAAGCAGGCCTAGCTTGGCATAATACTCACGGAATCCAGTTAATCTGTGTGTTAGGGGCTTTTTTTTATTCCAATGTTCAGAAAAGATAATGTTAAGTCATCTTTCAACTAAATGTCCTTTTCCAAGATGTTTCACCACAGTATTTCTCCATGAGCAACAGCATTTTTACCGGAAAACTACACTGTAAAATACAATTACTTATCATTACTTAAAAAGAGCACTTAAAAGGTTGCATTTAAAAAATTAGTAAAGAGAGCTGGGTATTTTAAGTTGTACTAAATAATGCTTCCTAAGTAGAGTATACGTCCGGATGAGTTTAAGCAACTATGAATGTAGTCAATGAGAAAATGAGTGGGGAGGGCACACAGTGGACATGAGACTCTGCTGTACATAGGGGACACAGGCTGTCCATGCCCTATGGCTTAGTCCAGCTGTCTACGGCACAGACTGGATGCCAAATTTACCAATAACTAATATTTTCTACTGCAGAACTCTTGATAAAATTCTTGTGAATGTTTAGCATTAGCCTCTAATTTGACCAGGCATTTTTATTTGCCCACTTATGTTGCCCATCATGTTCTTACTTTTGAAATGAGCTGTAATTAATGCGCCATGAAGCAAAGACAGCTTGTAACACCTGCGTGAGTCACCCATATACAGCAGGGTCTCATGTTCACTGTGTACCCTCCTCACGCACAGTTACCAGGTTTGATAAGGAATCAAGTTCTGACTTTTTCATCTTCTTTAAATGCACAGTGGTGGTGAGACTGTGTTGGCTACTTATTTTGCAAGTAAGCTTTACTACATTTTAAGCAATCTTCCCTCAAAACACTGAGTATTTTGTGTTTTTCACCATGCAAGTAACTGTTACTACCTAAATGCAAGTATAAAGTGCATATTGTGGATAACCTAGTGAAGTTGACCTAGAAATGTAAGTCAGGTTAGCTTTGGATTCTACAGTGTATGAGGAATTAGGAAAAGTAACCATTCCTAGTGGATAGGAAAGTAGATCTTCTCAATCCAAGAAGAAACCACATGAGATGATTCTTTCAAGCTGCACTTTTAATGCTAAGCTAACCGATATTGCCTTTAATTGTAACCATATTTTTGTATGGAGGATACAAGTGTAGGGTATCGATCTTCTCGCGTTTCTCTCACCAAGAAATCAAACTAAACTATTTTAATGCAGAGATGTTCCTTAATCTCATAATTCCTGAAATATCAAGATAAACTCAGCTTCTCTTAGTGTTGTCCTATTAGCTACCAGAGCAAAAAAAAAAAAAAAAAGGTAAAGAAAACATGTCAGCAGGAGGTGTCTGTCATAGGCGGGCAAATGCAATTATCTGTCTCCTTGAGAGATGACATGACATCCATCAAAGCGCCTCAGTGTGCAGAAAGCTTCGACCCCACAGAGAGGAGGAGAAAGGGAGGGAAAAAGGGCGAGACTGGAGACCCCCAGAGTCTCAGATAGATGGATTTAATTCAGCTGGTCATCGAGAAATGCTGCATTCCTTTAGGCTGCCCAGAAAAAGCAATAAGAGAGCCAGATGTGAACTCAAATCCTTTAACTGATCAATAATGTAAAAAATCCTCTTGACTTCAACAAATGTGTAAGATAAAGATCGCTCTGATATTTTTCTCCCACACAATCCTGTTCTTATAGATTGTCTGTTCATCACATGATCCAGATTGGTCAGTTCTGTTACTGTGAATTGAACACAAAATAAATCAATCAAACAATCAAAAAGCATCAACTATTATAATCATCACCGGACAATGGGGTTAAAAAAGAAACATAGTACTAAATCTACATTTCATTTAACATCTTACTCTCTTGGTTTTATTCTATTAGAATTTTAAAACAGATGATTGCTTTGCTAATTGTAACCTTTAATAGCCAGAACAGTCGAATCGCTTGCATTCATTACATTATTACATTACGGGCACTGTATCATTTTAGCGTTTGGCCTCATTCCCACTCTGAAAGATGCAAGTCACTGCTGTCTGGCCGTCATTATTTGGAGATAACTTTTTTAAGCCGTTGCACAGCTATAACCTGGTTTGATCTTTCAGTCCAAACCCAAGAACAATGTTTTCCCAGTATATAACATTATGCCTTTGATATCATCTGCAATCAATCGATTTCGTTTAACAGCATTTTGACAAATTGTTTCACAAAATCTGTCATTTTTTGAATGGGAGGAAAATTTTTGCCTTCTTTTTTTCTAACGTGAGTTTGACTGATTTGACTGATTTATGTGTCTTAAATAAGAACTGAAAGACCAAACATTTAAGTTTTCTCTATGCGACAAAAAGTTTTACAATCACTGATTTTACTGCCTCTCCAAAAAGCAGCTGAAGAAGCAACAACGCTTATTTATTCCCAGTCCTTCTCCGTCATTGTAGGAATTAATATTCCATTCACCTTCCATTTTTTACATACTGCTCAAAAAATAAAGGGATCACTCAAACAGCACATCTTAGATCTCAATTAATGAAATATCACAGTTGAAAATATTTTTCCAAAATATAATAAAGTGTATTGAGAACAAAATAACATAAAATTATCAATGTAAATCAAAATTATGGGACAGTTTGAGTTACATTACGTTGTTTAAGTGTCCCCTTTATTTTTTGGAGCAGATTCCACACCAACACAGACAATAAAAATCTCTTTATAGAAATGTTCAGCATTCCTATAACATCCAATGTACTATCAAATAATTGATTTTCACTAATTGTGTTTATATAGTATACTGCATGAAAACAAATTAGCCATTATGAATATATGAATTCACTAGTTTCATATCTTAAACCAAAGGACCCATTACATTTATGTCCCCTTGTAAATGCATACACATAGTTGTTGTCTTAAACTAATGGCCTGAGTCAGTTTTTTTTTTTATTATTATTTTGGAAATGGTATTTTTGCCTAAGTCAGCTTTTCAGGATGCTCCCTACCTCTGGTTAAATGGTCAACATCCTACTTGAAAAGATAAATCTGTTTTACCTCTGTATTTTAATAGACTAAATCAACAGTGGACTCTATTTGGTTCAGTTTATTTTGTGTCTTGAACAACTTGAAAATATAAGGATTTTAGCTGAACCTCTTTAGACCCAAGCATTTTCCTTGTGTGCATTTTTTATTTCTCTTTGCTATTTTGGATCAGTAAGACCTAATAAGAATAAAAGATAAATTTGGTCTTTGTATGGGAAGTTATTTTTTAATGTATAAGTTATTTTAGTTGTAAGTGTTATTGTCCATGACTAGACTTTTTTTCTCACTGAAATGGGTGTAGAGTTATGATATCACTAAAAGATGATGTGGGAAGTGTCCCTAAATGTGGCTAAGAGATTAAAGTTTTTTTTTTAATGTGGACGCCATGTCTGAAGAGGATATGAGGGCAAAGTTGTACAAAAAAACACAATAAAATTATATTTCCTAGATTTAAATATGTATATTTATGCACCTGACACATAAAAAATGCACAAATTTTCAAATACATATAGCATATAAATATATACATACATGTAAAAATATACAGATTTTATGTTGTGGACATACTTGAGGGTTAAGGGTATACTTGATTAATTATGCCTATATAATCTACATGGTTATTGTAGTAGTAACATGAAAAACATAATTTTTGCTGTGACTCTAATTTGTCTTTTATTGTTAGATTGTCGTTTATTTTGACAGACTAAATCGTAAACCTGATTGCTATAAGGACAGTGATGTCAGTGATGACTTGATGTAGTTGATTGACTGTTTTGTGAGTCATCCACATTAACAACGTGATAAACCTCATGCACAGACGTATTACGTGGACGAGTTCCCCTTCCAGTCCAGCTCTTTGGGGACTATGGATCAAGTGACTGGACTCTAGGGAGCCCCTGTTTTTGCTCCTGAAAGTCACAGAGATCAATTATTCTCTTAAGGTGGAAACAGAAAGGAGGGGAAGGGAAAATGTGCTGATGAAGACAGGAAATCCACCTGAGCTGATAAAATCATAATCCCGTGGGGGTTTTTTTCCTACAAAAGAGAAGGAGACAGTGAATTTAGTTATTCCACTGATCTATTTTTGGTGCAGTGCCATCCTCATTGATGTTCCCCTGTCTGGCTCAGTCTGTGGCAGACAGGCTACACCGGCCTTGCACTTTCTATTCAGCCAAAAGGAAAATGCTCAACAATGCATGTCACATTACCTCGCCTCCTGCTGAGACAGAGGCACGCTGGGAGGTCGAGATTCTTATATCGATCAAGGTAATTGCCTGGGTCGATCAGGCTCCAGTGAACAATCTGTCACTTTTTGATGCCCCAGACTCTCTAATTTGGCGGTGCGGTGGTGATGCTAATGCCGGCTGCATTGGGCCGCACTGATCCGTAACTGTCTACTGTACTTTCTGTTTCATCGCATGAAATGTCGTTTATCACAGTGAGCTCAGCAGAGAGACAAACAAAGAAAACACAAAGCTTTTATGAGATGGAGAAGATACAGGTTTGGGTTGTGAGAAGTTGCTTTAACAGGATAAAGACTTGATTGTTCCCCAAGTTCAACCACCAGTAAAACCGCATCCTTCTTTGGTCTAATACAAACTCTTCAGTGCTAGAAAAAAGCATTAAAATTAGCACCATCTACATATAATTTGAATTATATGTTATTACCTTCAGTCATGAATTCTACATTTTGAACCAGGATACAAGATCTAGTTAAAAGCCCTGAGTAAAAGCAAGAGAAGTCTTTAACAGACTTTTATTCTGAAAACCAAACAGGAAGTGTGGCTTTATGTCATGCCAGTGGTGTTTTAAGGATTATTTGTTATACAAGGTCAATGCAAAATCTATTTTGGGCTTAGAGACAGTTCTCTCAAGGTGAGTGTGAGTGAGTGGGGAGTGGTTTGGGAATCAGTTTAGGGGTTAGGAAACTGCACTGGGTTACTCCCCTTTAAGGACCTAAATCTAAAGTGATTAAACAGAAATTGGATATTGAAATTTAGTCATACAGAATAGGGTAAAACACAATTCCAAAGCAAATGAATTCATTTTAAAAATGTTCTATTCAATTTAAAATTATTTCATGTGAAGGGACTGTGAGGACTTTCTAAGTGATGTTGAACAAGTCTCATATTTAGATATATACCTGACCAGGAAACCCTAAGTCACTATGGCAACCCCACACTGGCTGACTGAGTTTAACAGTGAGAAGAGAAATCTGTATTTTTCTCTGCTGGAAACAATTTTTTTGATTCATTAAGTACTAATAGTGAAAACATGAGCTGGACTGTTTGATAGAAAAGGGACAGAAGAGTATTAGAAAGCTAAAAGGGAGAGTGATAGAGCATGGGCTAAAGGCAGAAACGCTGGCTAAGCTGTTAGAGATAATTTTCATCCAAACCACATGCAGCAGTTATTCTGCAGTGATCTTTTCAAACCTGAGAGTCTATCAATGTAATGAAGAGCCAGTTTACGTTTGCTCTGCTTGGTAGATGAGCACTGGTAGGACATAACCAAGATTCACTAGTGTTACGTGGTACAGATATGTCTCAGAGCACTTGGCTGTGAGTCGTGCTAAATGTAGCTGGCTACTAAACAAAGTTACAAACTTACAAGGTTTGCTTGTTGTCACATTTCAAACAACAGCCCTACATAACTGTTGATAAATAATTTACCTTGTCACATTGCATCACGTGAAAAGTGGTTTTGAACAAAGAAAAGTCATGTTAGAAAGATTATCTGATCTACTTTCATTTTCACTTTCAAAACAAATACATTGGCTAAACAGTCTCTTTAAGTTCAGTTTGTAATACATTTATTCAAACTGGGCATTTCAAATTTAATTTATTATTCAAATTCAGTTGCTAAATGCACATACTTGCCTTTATTTCTAGATTTGATGTGTCTTTATTTCCACCTTTTCGATTGTACTCAACCCTACAATTATCATTTAAAAGCCTCTAGTTGAAGTACTGGTAATCTTTGTTCGGTGAGGACCAAGAATATGAAGCATTGTCAACAGATCATCATGTATGACTTCAAGTTTTCAGCATTTTATCAAAGTTATCCACCAAGGAACTGGTGGAGGAACATCAAGTTATCACCAACAATCATTAGGATTAATCTGCCATTCGAGAGATAAACACCATTAACCATGAAAACACACCCCAGTCAAAACAGAACGTAAATACTGATGTAATTGTGTTGAGAGATATAAAAGAAGACAATAACGGGAATTTAACCCAGCTACCACTAGAATGTAGGATCTTGGTTTAGTCATCCATAGAAATGTGGGTAGCTGAAACCTTTAAAAAAGTGCTAAAGATTTGTAAAATAATCTGGGAAAATTACAACTCCACCACCTTCAGGCTGCTTATTCTATACAATGTGTCCATGGCCTCATGGGATTTCCTGAAGGGTTAGAAGGGGGCTGGGAAATAACCAATTCAAGAGTCATTATTTCTACCTTCCATGAACATCACAAAATACTAAACACTGATCGTCTGTAGAGGAGCCACTTCTCTATGAACAGCAGTGACTGAATGAGTTTTTCCATATGGAGTGACAGCCCTGTGGGAGGAGGAGGAGGAGGAGGAGGAGGGGGTGGGGTTAATGGTTGCAGAGCTCTATAATGAGAATCTGCCATATGAAATATGTATAATCGGTCCAGCATTCAGTTAGCTGCTGCGGTTGGGACGTCTCAAGGGACGAGGCACACGCTGTCTCCAAGTGTGTGACTCTGGATCTGGATGTTATATTCAAGCAACAACTCAGTGACCTTTAAAACTAACGGGGAATATCTTTTGTTGATGCTGTCCTTTTCTGGTCGCTGTATTTTGACTAGATTGACCAAGAACTTGGATTTTAAAGAGTAAACATACATATCAGACATAAGCTGTTTATGCCTCATCACCTGTAAAAGCAAAACACCCACAATTAGATCAATGTCATGACCAATACCAATCCCCTCTGGTGTTTTTCTAGTATGTGGAAAAACCAATTTAAGACCAATATGTGTACCAATTTAATACCTTGTTTTACAAAAAATAACAGTAAGAATTCTTCACAAAGCTCCACCAAAAAAACACTAATGAACTGTTTCTGTGGTGAGGACTATTAAAGTTAAAGGACTTAATTTCTTTACAAACATTACTAATTATGTAATGCCAAACTTTGCCTGTTACCATGTGATCAAAACCACCTTTAAAGGTTTTAAACATCCATACGCAAGAACCATACTAAAACAAATGTGTGTTTCTGTGACTCATGTAAAAAAAAATGGAACTTTCTTAAAGATGATTTTAAAAAGTGTTCAAATATTCATCAATTGAAGAATAGATACATAAACAAAATAATGGGCTGAGAAAGTTGTAGGGGTTAAATAAGAGCTACTTTTCAACCTTCTCCTGTTCTTTTTTTGCATGGAATGTATTTTTTCGCCTAATTATTTGTATACGATGACGTTTATATGATTTTTTTATGCATACCATGAAATAAGAACAAATAAATGAAATAAAATGAAATAAAAAAAAATCAACCATTCAAAACCCAAGATGGTTGATCATGAGCTTCTCATAACCTGCTTTTCATTTCTGTATGAAGCAGCTCTTTCTCAAATAGAAGTATACAAAGATAGATTGTGGAAGGCAAAACCATTTAGTCTTCAATGCCCAGAAAAAGCCAATTATTGAGTGATTGGTGAATTACCATCATTATTTGTCATCAGCATCAGGAATAAGTGGCAATATGAGTAGTCAAGAAGGCGGAAATGATAAGTGCTTTTATTGATTAGGCATCAGCAAAGACTTTAATACACATTTATTTGAACAGATATAGAGCTTTTAATGCCCGATTCCTCTTGTTTTTCTTGTTTCTCTTCTTCTGATAATGTATTTTAAGACTTTGGATTGCTGGCCCTATGACAGTGAGTTTACCTTTACCTTAATATAAACCCCCCATAATCCTAATCCTAAACTTTTAACATTTGCTTCCATGTCCAGGTTCTTCCCCAGAAGCTTGTCTGGGGTTTTCTTTTCATGTATCCTTGTTTTACTGTAGTAGATTTGTTGAATTCCAAGAGCTTCCTACCTTTCTACATTGTCACTGTTTTGCCAAACGTTCACACCCTCCAGCAGAATTTCTGATTTTTTGGCCTTTACTCAGTGGTTAGAGGTTGGGTGAAGACATTTGTTGAAAGAAAAAATACTTTTCTCTTTTTAAATCATAATGACAACAGACTTCAAAACTTTAAAAAATGACCCTGTTCAAAAGTTTCCACACCCCAGTTTTTAATACCTTGTATTTCCCCCTTTAACATCAATGACAGCTTGAAGTCTTTTGTGGTCGTTGTGGATGAGGGTCTTTATTTTCTCAGATGGTAAAACTGACCATTCTTCTTGGCAAAAAGCCTCCAGTTCCTGTAAATTCTTGATCTGTCTTGCATGAACTGCAGGTTTGAGATCTCCCCAGAGTGGCCCAATGATATTGAGGTCAGGAGACTGAGATGGCCACTCCAGAACCTTCACTTTATTCTGCTGTAGCCAATGGCAGGTCCACTTAGCCTTGTGTTTTGGATCATTGTCATGTGTGAATGTCCAAGTACGTCTCATGTGCAGCTTCTGGGCTTATGAGGGTAAATTTTCCTCCAGTATTTTCTGATAACATGCTGCATTCATCCTTCATTCAACAGTTTGGACCAAGTTTCCTGAGCCTTTGTAGCTCACATATCCCCAAAATGACATTACATATGAAACTAGAAAAATCAGAAACAAAGAAGAAGCTGTGGTAGGCGTTAACAGGCTACAACGCCCATTTGACATTTGTCAACTGGATGAGGGAAGGTAAAGCTGTCACCTGATATCGGCTTGTGTCAAGATCAGCTGATGTGTTGTTGACTGAGCTTGACTCCTTGGTCTCCGTGAATTAATCTCAACAGGCCCAACCCTGATCCCAACGGTAACCCTGGACTCTTACCGTGTGCTCATTTGATTTTAAAGCAGGTTTTAATGTCAAGAAGAGCGATTCAAATTTTGAAGGTCGTGTGATTCTCTATTTCTAGAGCTTTCATCCATCTTAGAGTTAAATAGCTCTTCTCTGCAGAGACCATTAACATTTACACAGCCATATTGGAGCTGCCAGATAGACTGTGTGAGAGGGATTAAATGATAAATTAGCTGAGCCGAGCCGCCTACAAGAGCCAAGAGCACAAGATGAGATTCACCAGGACTTAGTATCCAGAGATTTGTCCTGTTGTAATAAAAGGAGATGATGTGATGAGGAAAGGTGAAGGAAAAAGTGAAAAAGATGTATGATTTTTGTCTGACATGGTTTTATCATGGTTCGCTAACCTTCTCAAACCCTTCTCATTGATTTAAAGAAGTGAAGCTGCAAACGCTCCCTTTCATGTTTCTTTTTTTTACCTTGTCAGACTTTGGTTTTGCTGGATCACTTTTGGACGACAATTTTGCTCAGACAGTAAACAGAGCACCAAGAATGATGGGCATGAATGGGACGTGAGGTTTATAGTTTAGAATCTATTTATTTAGAACAGAGACAATAGAAAGTAATGAACATTTACATGTGAATATGTAAGATTTTAGTCAACGGCTACTTTCCACCTTTAGTCCCTTTGGTAGGTTGATGTCAGCAACACAAAACAGGAGGATGAGGCAGGAGGAGCAATTACAAAGAGATAAAAGTGTCCTTAAAAACTACAATTGGATCGGGAAAAAAAGTATAGTGGATCATGAAACAAACAGGTAGGGGACCATATGTATTTCACTCGTGTTAAATATTAAAATCAGAAATCAAAGGGCTGATTAAAGTGCAGAGTGCTGAAGTGTGTAAAGGTGATTTTAGCATCATGATTTCTTTCTCTTTTATGTTTTATCTTTATTGTCAGAAATTTTCAGACAGTGAAAAACATAACACTTATTGTCCTGAGATTGGGCCCTCACACAAAATTATTATTAGATTACGGAGAGGGATAGAAAAACACACACAAAAAAAGCATACATTCAGAAATAAGTAAATACAGAGAGAAAAAGACGCATAAGATCTAAAAAAAATCAGGGCATTAATATCCAAGAAGGCCTAAGACTGGTCTCCACCTCCAATCAAACATATACATCTTTAGATGTAGTTGCTCCGTCAGCTTTTCCATTAAATAAACTTGTCTCATGTTTGTATCCGTTGTGAAACTGTGGGTGGTTCAGGTTTCATCCAAAAAATTGTAATAACTTTTCCTGCAGACATTAGAAAAAGATGCAGCAAAAATTCCTGATTGTGTGATAAACCATGAGGAAAAATGTCCAACAAAAACAACAAAGGGTTCATCCAGTATTCCTGTGACATCAGTCCAAAAACCATTTAACAAAAGGACATTACCAAAATATTTTTTTTTGGTTGCCCACAATTTCTCCAGCATTTGTTCATGACTCCATTTTTAAAGAAAGAGGATTTAATTAAAGGGGTCGAAAAAACACATTTTGGTCTTTCACTCATATTATTATTATTATCATCCAATGTCAGATTTGGTTCCATTTCCCATTGGTGTTTTGTTGAAATGCTGAGCATCCTGTAAGGAAAAGCGAGAGTGTTGAAATGTGAAGCTCAGAATTTCAGCATCCTGCATTTGCTGAAGGGAAATGCAGCCCCCCCCCATGTAGTTTTTGAAACATCAAAGATACTTGTTTTTTTCATTAGACCATCATTTTCTACTACATTAATAAAATGCTTTTCTATATTTGTTGGTTCTCTTCTGATCTGATCCCAGTCCACATGCTTTGTTATATAGTTTCTGATTTGTAAATATCTCTAGTGGTCACTTGAGGGCAGATTAAATTTGCTTTTTAGTTGGTCATACTAAAACCTTTGCTTTAACTCTACTGCATGAATAATTGATTCCCAGATATGACTCATGGTTGATGCTGTTTTATTCTATAATGCTGTGCTTTGTAAATCAAACTTGTCTGTTTTCGTATTGGTTAAATAAAGGTTAAATAAAAAAATAGGCAAAATAAAAAGTTTTAATTACATTTCTTTCAAATAACTGATGTTCAGTGATGATTTTTCTCTCTGCCCATCTATCAAAGCCTCATGATTTCTACCTGTAACTGTTATCCGCTTTATCTTTCAGGTCAGAGAATCCTCCATCATAAAAGCACCGTTCTGGAGACAGTCGTCCTCATCAACCCTTCAGATGAAGCTGTCAGCACTGAGGTAAAACCAGCAATCATTTTTTGAACACTCATAAATATATGATTAAATCTACACTTTTACATGACTCATCGTCTTATGTGGGAGGGATGACACCCAATCCATTAAATGCACATATTCAAATATTTTTCAGCCCTGACCTGTTCACTGTGGTTGGTAAATTATCCAATAACAAGTGCCGCAGTTATTTCAGAAAAGCTTTTGCTGAGTTCAGATAAGCAGAAAGTCAACACAGGGTCAGCAGCGAACACGACACAAGATTTTGTCCTGTGTCACTGCTTCTTTTCAGTGATGTCTTCACCCCCCAGCTATGTCTGCAGTCCTGCTGTGCTTTAATAATATCTCCGAGCACAGCAGGGCGGATATGGCCAGCTGCCCGTGACAGCTGATGTTGCTGCAGTAGAAACATTAAGAGCAATGGAATTTCAAGAAGCAAGAGATAAAAGGGGGGAGGAAACTTGGCAGATTGAACAGAAAAGAACCAGTCAGCTCATTAGCTAATGGACATGAATGACTTGAAAGTGGTGAAATTGCAAATACAATAAATCATTAAGCTGATTACTGCAGCATTACGGATTTGCATTTGTTTGTGTTCGTTAAAAATCAGTGGTGATATGAAATAAATTCCCTTTGTGTCTCAATTTATGTGTAGGTACGTTTGATGATCTCAGACACGGCAAGACACAAGCTCCTTGTTCTCTCGGGTCAATGCTCTGAAAACACCGGAGAACTGATTCTTCAGTCTGGATCTTTCTCTTTCTTCAACTTTATTGACATATTTACAGACCAAGAGGTGAGTTTAAACTTTTACTTCTATATAAATCAGTTTTTTTAATTGACGCATTTTTTCACCATGAGGAAAACAAATGATTCAGTTTTGTGTATTTTTATTGACAGCTTCATTGGAGGGTTTTTCTTGCCCTTAAATAGAGTAAAATATTAATTAAACACGTTCTGTCAACTCAAAAAAGCATTGAAGCTCCTATCCTAACCTAGGGCTGAACAATTTTTAAAAAGATCCAATTGTGATTTTTCTGGCAGATATTGTGATTTCAATTCGCTCCACAGTTTTCTTCAAATAAAGCTTTAGTGAAGTTTTCACAATGTACAGTAACATTTACAAACGAGATGGCTAATTATATTAAACTGTCAAAACATCAAAAGCTTTTACTCTAAATCAAGGATGAAAACTAAAGGTAAGAATCATTTCAAATTTTTAGAATAAAGGTCAATATTTTAAGAGAAAAAGTGGAAATTTTGAGAAATAAAGTCAAAATTCTGAGACAAAAAAGTCAACATTTTGAGATAAAACTTCCAAATTTTAAGAAATCAATGTAACATTATTTGAAAAAAGTCTAAAAATTTACATTAAAAGTCAAAATTTTAAGATAAAGACAAAAGTCCAGGATACAAATTAAAATTTTTGAGATAAAAAGTTGAAACTTTGATGTAAAAAGTCAGAATTCTAAGGTTTAAGTCAAAATTGAGAGAAATGAAGACAAAGTTATTAGATTATAGGCAAAAAATTTTGAGAGAAAAGAAACAGAACATTTTGGGATAAATTGTCAAATTTTGACTTTTCTTAAAACTCTAAGTCTAAAACCTTCACTGAGTCAGACCTTTGTACACAATCCTTGCTATTTATAAACCAGACTTTTTTTTTTTTTTTTTTTTCTACTTTTTATTTGTATTTTCAGTGAAAGAACATGTTCAAACAAATAGGAAAAAAAAAATAATTTATTATTTTGTTTAGTGTTGTCCCCCCTCCTCCGTGGGAGTGTAATTATAAATATGTTTAACAATGTTCATCACACAACATATTAGTTCGTGGGAAAAAAACCTTCAGTCAGGTAAAAAGGGTTGCAACTAGTATTCAGAAACGAAACAAGGAATCCATTACTCAGTTAAAAAGGTATCTTTCTTAGAGAAGATGTATATCCAACCAGTTTGTTGCTGTAGGGGGGTTGCTTTTCATCCAGTTCCTAGTGATTGTCTTTTTGCCAGCCAGTATCAGGATTTTAAATAGGTATACGTCCTTCTTTTGAATAATACCTTCGGGGATCTGGCCTAAGTACACAATCCGTGGGTCTTTGGGAATCTTGCAACCAAAAATCTTGTCAAGAGTCTGAATAACTTTGTCCCAGAAAGGTTGTATCTTTGTGCAGAGCCAAAAAANAGTCAGTCCATTTTTCCCAACGTTGATCATAAGTCTTTGCTTTGTTCCTTAGGTAATGAGTCAATTTTTCCATAGAAAGAATCTCTTCTACTATATCCAACCAGTTTGTTGCTGTAGGGGGGTTGCTTTTCATCCAGTTCCTAGTGATTGTCTTTTTGCCAGCCAGTATCAGGATTTTAAATAGGTATACGTCCTTCTTTTGAATAATACCTTCGGGGATCTGGCCTAAGTACACAATCCGTGGGTCTTTGGGAATCTTGCAACCAAAAATCTTGTCAAGAGTCTGAATAACTGTGTCCCAGAAAGGTTGTATCTTTGTGCAGAGCCAAAAAATATGTGAGTGGTTGGCATTCAGAGTTCCACACTGCCTCCAACAGGTTTGAAGTGAACCCAGTAGTTTGTTTTTAATCTGAGGTGTGACAAAAAAGCGCATCAAGTTTTTCCACCCAAATTCTCTCCACCTTCTGGAGCCTGTAGATGTTTGTTGTGTTTTACACATGGAGTGCCAATCACTTTCTGAGATAGTTATACCGAATTCAAATTCCCATTTAGCTTTTACATACAATGAATTACAACCGTTCTGTTTCTGTAAACTCTTGTACAGTTTGGATACAACCTTTGAAGGGGTATTTTTATATGCACCAGTCAGAATCCCGATCACTTCATTACCCCCTGCTGAGATTCCCGGTTTAATTTCAGTGTTATAAAAATGCCTGAGTTGTAGGTATCTAAATAGATCTCCACTGGCAAGTAGAAATTCTACTTTAAGTTTTTCAAAGGTTTTAAACCTGTTGCCCTCTAATAGTGTACAAACAGCCGTTATTCCCTTTTCATTCCAGCTGTTGAATGTATTATCTATTAGTCCAGGTTTGAAACTAGGAGTCTGTGAGGGCCAAATTAGAAGTTTACTATCTCCTTCCAGATTATATTTTTTAACAACTTCATACCAAGTTTTAAACGTGTCTTCTAAAATGCTGCTCACTTCAGTTTGTCCTCTAGTTTCTTTTCCTCCTAACTTAGTCTGGGGTTCAAATGGTTGTAATTTTAGTTCGATCTGTTTCCATTTTGCATGGTACTCTGGGGAGCACCAATAGACAATATATCTCAATTGGGCCGCAAGATAATATTCTCGAAAATTTGGGAGTGCTAAACCACCCCGCTCCTTGTCAATTTGGAGAGTCTTAAATTTTATCCTTGGTCTTGCACCAGCCCATATGAATCGGGACATCCGTTTATCCCATGCAGAAAATTGAGATTCTGGGATTCTGACTGGTAATGACGAGAAGAGGTATAGGTACCTAGGTAGTATATTCATTTTCACAATTTCCATTCTTGAACTAAAGTCTAATACTAGTGCTGACCATTTTGCCATATCTTTCTGTACATTATTATTTATAATATTATAATTCACTTCATATAGTTTACTCAGATCTTGTGTTAGAACCACTCCTAGATATTGTATATATTGTGCTTCCCACTTTAATTTGTAGACTTGTCTGATTTCTTTGCTTGCTTTGTAATTTATAGGAAGGATTTGTGTTTTGTTGACGTTCACTTTATAACCTGACATCTTACCGTAGTCGTCTAAAATTGACATCAGTATTGGGAGAGCTGTGTTTGGGTTCTGGAGGTAAGTAATGATATCATCTGCAAAGAGCCCTATGACGTGTTCCTCGTTGGCTATAGCGATTCCCCTCAATTCTTCATTTTGTCTGATAGCTTGAGCTANGGCTTCCGCCGCCCACGCCTCCACCTGCTCCACCCGTGATTCCGCTTCGCCGACGCGGTCAGACAAACCCTGCACGTCGGTTGTCAGATTGTCAAGTTTACCGTTGATTTCTTGTCCCAATCGGTTGATTTCCAGTCGTAGGTTGTCGTTATCCCCCTTCAGTCCCTCTTTTAGCTCTTTTATCGCTGTTAGGATATCCCCGGGGTCGCTGCTCGTTCCGGGGCTGTGCCTTTCGTCGGTGGCTATAGCTGCATCGCCGGAGTTAGCTTGCTCTGCTTCGGTGATGCTAGTCAATGCCGATGTGCATTTTCCTTGACTTTTTGACATCTTTACTCCTCTTTTAAGGCCTTTGGTGATTTTCCTCCCACTCATCTATTGTTATTACTTCCCAGTTGTATAATAACGAGTTGTTCGGTGGGTATTTTTGTAGAAAAGCTGGGAGAGCTGTTTCACGTGCGTCTGCCTACTCCATTGACCAAACCGGAAGTCATAAACCAGACTTTTTAATTGTATTTTGAGTTAAAACAACTGCAGAACAATAAGATCTTTGACTCTAAACTCTTAAAAACAATGTAGTACAAAATATCCTCAATTGTGATAAGTTAAAAAAGATAAATAAAATACAAAACACTTTAAAAAAAGGAAAAAAAATTCAACAAACCCAAGGAAAAAAGAATCTTTCCTAACAGTCTTACACATCTTGAATTGTGAATTTGATCAGAAAACGATAAATTGTTCAGCCCTTGTCCAACCATACAAAGAAGTGGTATGTTACCAGCTAAAATCCTTTTTTTCTCCTGCACAGATTGGTGAATTGCTCAGCACCATTCACCCAGCGAACAAAGCAAACCTGACGCTCTCCTGCCCAGAACAAGGCGACTGGAAAAACTCCAACTTGGACAAACACAACCTACAGGATTTCATCAACATGAAAATAAACTCCACTCTCATCCTCCCTGAAATGGAGGGGCTATCAGAGTTTACAGAGTATCTATCTGAATCCGTCGAGATCCCGTCTCCTTTCGACATGTTGGAACCGCCGACCTCAGGTGGATTCCTCAAACTCTCCAAACCCTGCTGTTACATCTTCCCCGCTGGTCACGGCGACTCCGCTCTCTTTGCTGTTAACGGCTTCAACATGCTCATCAACGGCGGCTCAGACAGGAAGTCTTGCTTCTGGAAGCTGGTGAGACACCTGGACCGAGTAGACTCCATCCTCCTGACGCACATCGGTGACGACAACCTGTCGGGCATCAACAGCATGTTACAGAGGAAGGTCGCGGAGCTGGAAGAGGAACAGTCCCAAGGTTCGACCGCCAACAGTGATTGGGTGAAGAACATGATTTCTCCAGACATCGGTGTCGTGTTTGTGAATCTCCCTGAGAATCTGGATAACCCTGAGCCTAACTACAGAGTACGGAAAAACTTTGAGGAGGCAGCGTTCACAAAGCAGTTTCTCACAAAGCTAAATTTGAGGATAGAGCCTTTGCATAGACCTGTTGGAAACACCATCGAACCGATCATACTCTTCCAGAAAATGGGCGTCGGGAAGCTTGAGATGTACGTGCTAAATCCGTCAAAGAACAGCAAAGAAATGCAGCATTTCATGAAGCACTGGACAGGTAGTGAGAAAGACACCGCCTCGATTCTGCTGCCAAATGGAAAAGAGTCTGAATTCCCCGTCTCCTATTTGACATCCATTTCTTCACTTATCGTGTGGCATCCAGCAAATCCTGCAGATAAAGTTGTGCGTGTTCTCTTTCCTGGAAACACCACCCAGCTACAGATCTTTGAAGGTTTAGAAAAACTAAAGCACTTGGATTTCTTGAAGCAGCCCGTTTTCACTCAGAAAGCGATGTCCTCGACAATGCCGTCAACGCCCACATTAAAGCAAGCCAAGATGAAACTCAGAACCGACAGCAAAGAGAGCCTGAAGTCCACCCCAAAGCAATCACCCAGCAAAAGCGTTAGAAAGGAATCAAGAGAGGAGGCGCCAGAAAAAGCCAAGACTGATGCGGAATCGTCTCATGAAAAAACGCAAAAGACAGAGAAAAAAGAAAAGCCTGCGGTGAGAAAAGAAAAAGCAAAGGTTCCAGAGAAAGAATCAAAGACAAAAGCAGAGCAGACAGTCAAAAATGAAACCCCAGAAAAAAAGAAGATTGTCAAAAAGGAGAGCAAAGCATCTGCGGAAAAGAAAAAGGAGGTTAAAAAAGAAGTAGCAAAGAAGGAGGATTCCCCAAAACAAGACAGTAAGAAAGAGGAGAAAGTAAAGAAAGAGGAGGTAAAGAAAGTTGTTAAGAAGGATATCAGGAGAGACTCACCTATGAAAGAGAAGAAGGACGACAAGAAAGACCTGAAGAAAGATGTGAAAAGGCCCTTGAGGGATGTGAAGAAGACATCTACTGGGGGCGAGGAAAAAAGTCTAGCACCAAAACCAAAGCCCCTGAAGAAAGACGCCGCCTCAAAGAAAGATACAGGGACCCCGACGAAGTCAAAAGAGAAAGGAAAGTCAAAAGCAACAAAGGTCGATGGGAAACTTGCAACGAGTGCAGCCGCCGTCCCGGATGATCCAGAGGTAGAAAGATCCCTGATGTCCTCACCTGAAGATCTCACCAAGGACTTCGAGGAGCTTCAACACGAAGAGTTGGCGGAAGACGACGCAACCGTGCAGCAAACGCAAGAAGAAGAAGCTGTGATGATCCATCGTGAAGAAATAATGCAAACCAAAGAGTCGCCTGAGACGGTGGAGTCCGTGGATGAAGGTATAACAACGACAGAAGCTGAAGGAGACAACGGGGAGACTCCAGAAGAACAAGTCCTCAAAGGAAAACTCAACGGTAGCGTGAGTGAGAGGTTCGAAGATGAGGGAACTGTGATGGAGGAGGCATCTGATGGGGCGGACTACGAAGAGAAAGGAGAGATAGAAGAAGTTTACGAACCCCAAAGAGTGGTACTCGAGAAAGAGAAACCCTCTCCTGGAGAAGATGAACACCAAGAAAGGAATGACAAACTCAAACCAGGAGATGGAGCAGAAGACGATGATGTGACTAATAAGAATGTCGTAAGTCTACATATACTTGACGGAAAAACAGAGAAGCCTAATCTTTATGTATCAGCCTCACCCAAAGTGTCCTCACCGGTTTCTCCAGCCGCATCTATCCATGACGAGATGCTTCCCGTTGGCTTTGAGAGCTCGACGGCCTCTGACGACGAGAACAGAGACGAGCCCCACGAGGATTACACCGTCAACTCCGGCCACACCCAATCCACTCTCGAAGTCTCCAGTGTGCCCACGCCTTTAGACGAGATGTTGACTCCCAGAGATATCATGAGCGATGAAATCACCACTGATGAATCCCCCTTACAGGATATTGGCAAATTAGGGACGTCGTCATCTGGAGAGTTCGACAGGAAGAAGTTGTCTCCACTTCAGGATCTGTTAGGGTCGGACCATTCCCATAGTGGCGCCACAGACGGCCAAGACTACAACCACTCTGCTTCCACGATATCCCCACCTTCGTTACTCGAGGAGGACAAGGTCTGTCGGGAGTTTTCCTCAGCGGAGAAAGACAAGGGGCTGTTCTCGATGCAAGAGCCGCGGCAGAAACTCGACATGGACTTCGGCAAACTGAGTTCAGCCTCCACAGAGTCACCTCTCATACGTTCTCCTTCAGTAGACCGCAAAGATAAATTTGATTCACCATCACTGTTCCCACCTGCGATCGAACTTTCCTCAACGCTCGCAGGGTGTGGTAGAGCGACAGCTGATTCCTCCATCAGCCCGGATGATAAGACACTAGAAGGAGCGAATTCCCCTCAGTCCTCAGGTCACACACCTTACTATCAGTCACCAATGGAGGAAAAGGCAGGAGCTATACCACCTGTGTCAGAACCCCAAGGACCCACAATCGTAGAAGTCACAAGTGATAAGGAGGATTCTTCCAACAGAGTGACACCAGAGCCTTATGAGCGAGAACCAGGGAGTTCTTCCCCTGAAGAAAGAGAAATGTCCTCCCCAAAAAGTCCACCTCCAACTGGCCATGATTCCCTGACAAAGACGGAAAAGTCGCCCTTTGATGTAGATGACAAGAAAGTCATTGAGAACAGTCAATCACTTTTCCAGTCCGCGGCACACATCACCAAAAATGATCCAGAAACTAATCCTTTCACATCTTTCAAAGAAGAGAGTAAAATGTCTATTTCAGAAGGCACCACATCCGACAAGTCAGGAACCCCTCTAGAGGAAGTCGTAGCTGAAGATACGTTTTCACATTTGGCCTCAGCATCCACTGCATCTCTAGCTACCAGCTCCTTGCCCGAGCCGACGACTGACTCTCCTTCTCTTCATGCTGAGGTCGGCTCTCCTCATTCAACAGAAGTAGATGATTCTTTGTCGGTCTCTGTGGTTCAGACACCAACCACGTTTCACGAGGCTGAGGTGTCTCCATCCAAGGAAGACAGCCCAAGACCAATGTCTATCTCCCCAGATACCTCACCAAAGGCAAAAAGCAGAACCCAAATGCAGGACACAAAATCACCAGAACACTCCACGATGTCGATAGAGTTTGGCCAGGAGTCCCCTGACCACTCCTTAGCCCTGGACTTTAGTAAACAATCACCAGAGCATCCATCTTTAAGCAGCTCACGTGCTGCTGAGAATGGCCCGACTGAGGTGGACTACAGCCCCTCAGATGCAACTAACGGAAGACCATCCACAGATCAAAGTTCAAGTGTGGAGAAATCTTTGCATTTGGAAGAGAGTGACTCGGTTCTTGCGACTTCTGCAACCCCGTCAGATGCGTCTCAGTCCACTCCCTCTGTAACGACCCCTTGCCAGATGACAGGGATGCCGCACGCCGTAGCTGACCAGACAGATAAGTCTCCTGTAACTCCAAAAGCATCTTCTCTCACCCACTCTCCTCGCTCAGTCGGACCATCCCCAGTGCTCGGAGGCCCAGCGGCTAAAGACAAAACCAGCCCGGTTTCACCAACAGTAGAGAGCTCCTTTGCTAAATCTGAAACACAGCTTAAGCACGACAAATCACCTTCTTCTCCTAAAGAAACTTCTCCGTCGACGGGAGAGACCTTTTCAGCTGCAAAAGAGACAAATCCCTTTAAATGTGAGGATTCCACCTTTGGGGCGAAATCCCCCGTTAGTCCCAAAGTTCCCTCCCCATCAAGTCTACCTCTCTTCTCTGATCCGTGTAATTACAGCTCTGCTTTTGGCTCCAAGGACCCAGCTTCCTCTAAGAAAAGCCCCTCCGCTCCATCCAAAACAGATGTAGACCTCTGCTTAGTCACTTCATGTGAGTACCGTCACCCCAAAACGGAACTGTCTCCATCTTTCATCAACCCTAATCCTATAGAATACTTTATAAACGAGGAGAACGCTCTGGGTGAAGAAAAGCCTCTCACAAAGTCTGGTGGAGGACCCCCGCCGCCAAGTGGGAAACTTTCTGCCAAGCAATGTGAGGAAACCCCACCCACATCCATCAGTGAATCCGCCCCCTCGCAGACTGATTCAGATGTCCCACCGGGGACAGAGGAGTGCCCCTCCATTACGGCAGATGCCAACATTGACTCCGAGGACGACTCCGAGACTCTGCCGACCGACAGGACCCTGACTTACAGGCATGCGGATCCTCCTCCAGTAGCACTCAGGGACTCCGCTCCAACCTCAGGCCACCACGACGTCTGTATGGTCGACCCAGAGGCCCTCAAGGCAGAAGAAAACCTCCACAATGCAAATATAGAGGGAGGGGAAAAGCCCAAAAAGAAGAAACTGACAAAGAAGTCGTCCTCACCTGCCAGGAAGACTGCTCTTTCAAAGGTGAAGGACTCAAAGACTTCTTCTCCCAAGAAGAGTGTCGGGGAAGGGAAAGATGCCAAAAATGCAACCAATACCTCTGCATCCAGGGGGGCAAAAAGCGCCACATCAGGTGAGAGCTTTATAACTACTGCATTTGTAAAGTCAGCACCATAATTTAACATTTTAAGAATGTGTGTACACATTTCTCTTTTTCAGGTACAGGTGGTGGAAAGGCATCAGGTGGGGCGTTGCCCAACTGTCCCCCCATGTACATGGATTTGGTTTACATTCCCAATCATTGCAGTGCCAAGAACGTGGACGCGGAGTTCTTTAAGCGGATTCGCTCCTCTTACTACGTGGTCAGTGGCAATGATCAGGCAGCTCAAGAGCCCAATAGAGCTGTTCTTGATGCTCTGCTGGAAGGAAAAGCCCAGTGGGGAAACAACATGCAGGTAAGATTCAAGTTCTGGTTCTGTAGACTACCAACATCTAAAAAAAAAATAGCAGTCAATGAATATGATATGATTAAATTCAACAAGGGCTGTTAGTGCTGATGCATCAATTGTAGTGCAGTTAATGTTTGAAAATAACATCTCTGACCCTTTTGGCACACCATACTTAAACCTCCATGGCTTCTTTCTGCTTCCTGTGGCAACCATGAAAAATGATGATGCCACTCAGTTTCGAGAGATGTATTTCACTCTTTCCATTTTTCTTTTCAAATATTTTGATTTTTTCAAAAAGTTACAGACTTGTCCACTCCATTGGACACCATTCAACATAAAACAGTGTGAACTCAATGCAAAAACGAACTCCAATCTGTTTTTGGTAATACCATAAATAATTATTTTTTGTATGTTGTACGAAGCATTACATTATATTCTCAGACAGTTTGACTTTGTAAATATTACAGTTGATAAGCTTTCTTTCAACCCTTTGATACAAGTCTGTGGCTCAAATATTTGAAATGAATTAAAAATGTTTTTCCATGCCCAAGGAAAACAAAAAAACTGGAAAAAATCTTGACACGGGCCACCATAGAAACTATTTCATTTTTGAAAAAATAGATAGCTGTCCACTGCATTGACCAACCAAAACAAATGCAAAATACTTAATATGGAGTTAAGCTCACTTGCAACAACACTGCAAAGTAGCCAACACAGTATCACCACCACTGCACATTTAAAGAAGAAGAAGAAGAAGAAGGAACTTAATACCCTATTAAACCTTGGAACTATGAGTGAGGAGGGCACACAGTGACCATGAGGCCCTACTGTACAGGGGTGACTCATTCGGTGTGGCACAGACTGGCTGTCTATGTTCCATGGAGCATGAATTACAGCTCAGTTCAACATTTTGAACATGATGGTCAGCTTAACTGGGCAAATGGAAATGCTTGGTCCAATCAGAAGCTAAGGCAAAAATATTCACAGGAATTTTCATCTAGAATTCTACAAAAGAAAATATTATATATTGATATACTTGACATACAGTCTATGCCTGAGACAGCTGGACTAAGCCATGGAGTTTTAACAGCCAGTCCATACCAGGTCCCCTATGTAAATATAAAAATGTACAGTAGGGTCTCATGTCCACTGTGTGCCCTCCTCAGTCATGGTCTACCTGAGTAATGATTTTGCATTGAGTACATTCATAGTTGCTTGAACTCATTTGTAAGTGTACTCTACTTAGGAAACACTATTTAGTACAACTTAAAATACCTAGCTCTTTACTTTTTTTTTTTAAGTGCAACCGGTTTGCATGCTTTTTTTAAGTAATGATAACAAATTGTATTTTAAAGTGTAGTAGCTCTTGTTCACAACTGTTTTGAAAGGATATATGAGATATTATGTTTGGTTGTGAGACTGCGACTTGAATCGTTTCCCTCCTCTCTTCTGCTACAAGGTCACTCTCATTCCTACCCACGACACCGATGTGATGAGGGAGTGGTACCAGGAGACCCACGACAAGCAGCAAGAGCTCAACATCATGGTCCTGGCCAGCAGCAGCACTGTTGTCATGCAGGATGAATCCTTTCCTGCTTGTAAGATAGAAATGTAGGCCTGTTCAACCAGAGATCAGGTTGCCTAGTGACTGATAATGAGATAGATCATTATCCGAGGCAGAAAACAGATCCATGTAGCACTGAACCCAAGCAGACATTTAAACCCTTATACGCTAAAATGATGCTTCTTCTGTACTAATCCCCAAAAATCAATATCAAAGAGGAATAACTCTAACACTGATAATCTTCGAGGGGCTCCTTGCATAGGAAAGTGTCTTTGATAAAAACTTCCTCGAGATGTTTTCTTCTCTTANACGAGAGGGAGAGAGCGACTCGTGTGTTTTCGACGAGAGTATGTTAAGCGCGAACCTGACACTTTAAACACAAGCATGACACACACACCAACCTACAGGTCAACAACCACGAGAAACAACAAAATCATAACACGCTCTGGGACTTCTTGGCTTTTCCAATAACTCACCAAGCTCACCAGATATTCCTCAAAACAACATCAGGTGTTCTTGATTCAACTGAAAAACAGTTTACTGCAGGGGAACCTCAAACCAACACCATGACAAACAACAAACCAACAAACTGACATTTCTCTAGAACGGACGTTTCTCTTTTCTCTGTCTTCTTTCTCTACACATCTTCTATTTCTCTCTCTGGCTATTAATCTCTGCCTTCTTCTCCTTATCTTTCTCTCGGGAGAACTTTAATAATGTTTGTCTGCAGCTGTGTGGTATATTTGTCTTGTGATCTTGCATCCTCTTCTGCCCCTTTTCCCCAAACTCATATGTAACCTAATAGCGATTAGTTTCAAGTGGAAGTATTCCTTAGTGCTTTCTGATGTTTGTGTGCAATATTTCCTCTACCCATACAGTGAAGCTGATGTAAGAGGAAACACTACTTAAGAACAAACATTCAAAAAGAACCACAATAAAATCTGTTGTGAAAAAAGAAGAATTTGTGTTTTTGCTTCTTATGAATGGTTATAATCATGTTATAAGCATCACACTATTGTGGTGAAAAATAAAATCAAACCATGTTTCTTTTGCTCGATCAAAAATGCAAAGGAAATTCTTTCTCATTATTTTCTTGTTATGCTGAGGAGGCTTCAAACTAACTGCTAGATTGCCAGTTAGCACAACAACTGTCAATAATATGCAAGGAGGTAAACAGTGTTTGGGTTAAAACTTTGACTTTGTGTAGCTTCTTGATGATAAATCAAGTGATTTGAGTTTTATGACAGAAGCGTCAATCTGTTGGTGGGGCTACAAAAAAGAAGTTGCCATATCCAGGTTTGAGGGTTACACTTGACCGAGGTGCGACTGTGAGGACTTTCTAAGTGATCTAATTGACGTCAACAACTCGAAGTCTCTATGACAACGTCACGCCAGCTGATGAAATTTAGCTCTGAGTGTTCCTCTGCTGAAAACAATTTCTGTGATTTACTTCATATGTGGACTCTGGAGCTTGACTGTCTGATACAAAGTGAACAGAAAAGCAGAAGTAAACTAAATGGGAGAGCAATAGAGCATGGGCTAAAGGCTAAGACATGATCTGGAGGCTAAAACACGGGCTAAACTGTTTGTGAAAATGTTCATTCCAACCCACAGTGGTCCTTTTAAACCTGAGAGTCTATCAATAAAATAAAGAGCCAGGTTATGTTTGCTCTCTTGGTAGGACATAACCAGGACTCACTAATGTTACACAGTACTGATACGTCTTAGAGCACTGAGCTGTGAGTAGCGTTAAATGTTGCCGGCTATTAAGCTAGAATGCAAACTTGCAAAATCTGCTGTTATTTTTCAGACAACAGTTACGTAGCTGATAGATACTTGACCTTGTTGTGTTGTATCCAGTGCAATGTTATCTAGAACAAAGGTCTGACCTCCATTCATTTTCACTTCCAAAACTTCACAACAGTTTGCACAAGTCCACTGGAGTCTCTGCAATCCACTTCATACAGATTCTCCTCACAGCCATATTAACTGCTTTTTTTAAAAACAATGGAGAGCTTTGAAATTATTGGCTGCCCTATGGGTGGCATGTAGAAAGATAACCAACAATTGTAACTTGAAATACCTTTATGTGCTGTATTTTGGATAAATCTGTGGAGCTGTCTTTGGTGCTGAAATACCAGTTGGCTTTGACTCTCTGCAACTCTTCAATCTCAGCCATTCAATTAGCAACACCTGTTCAACCTCTCCTTCACACAAACATCCAATCAACCAATCACATGGCACCAACTCACTGCATTCAGGTACATAGACATGGTGAAGAAGAGGACAAGAACAGAAACCTCCTTGATTTTGTTGTTGTTTCTGGCAATGCAGAGGTGATGCTGATTCACTTACTTCAGCAGATTCACATTTCTTTGCTTTTAGTATCATGTATGACCAGGATAAAGAGAATGTTAACAATTTTTTCCTCCATTACAGGAGCAATGGGCGGCTGCATGTGCCCAGCCCAGTAGTGGTATATAAAGTGCACACTCTTTATATAAGGTACCCAGGGAATTCATGTAATTACAGAACATGAATACATGCTGCAATCAGCAACAGTTTCAACCTCACAGGACCATATTATGGGAAAGAATTGCTGAGCTACTACTTCTTCAAATGCAAGGAGGATGTAATGAAATGATGAACCCCTTACATCTCAACCAATTCTGGCTAGAACCATAAGGTCTAAATTCATCAGTGACACCTCATTTAAAAGATTCAAGTCTCTAGTTTCAGAAAATGTTGTGTTTACATATGTGGCTTAAGTCCACATCAGGATAAATGCAGCTGAAACACTTCATTTCTGTTCAGTTTTTTTAAACCAATTTTTGACCATCATTAACTTCAAGAAGCTTCATCCCAGACTTAAGACATCACTTCTACACATTGTCATCTACATCTGGGTGAAATTTGAGCTTTCTAGGTAAAACTTTGTAGGAGTTAGTGAGTTTTTAAGTCTCAGGTGTTCAGGTTTGCTAAAAGTCGTGAAATTATAGCTCTCAGTCACAGATTCTCCCTCTCTTGTTGTACCACAATAAAGACGCCTTTTCGGCAGTCTAACTATCTACAACAGGCTTAGTGTGAACCATAAAGCTATAGGTTACTGTACATGTGATCGACAGGCCCCATAACCAATAAAGGAGCCTGTTCGGGGGGCTTTTCACACGCCACTGGCCAGTCAAGTCGAGAGCAGTTGTTGTATAAATCAGGCTCTCCTGGCATCAAAACTCTGTGTAGTGAGATGTGGTCACTAGAAGCTAGAAGTCTGCAAGTCGAAGGATGCGTTCCAATTTATGACAAAGGTATTAGTGCTCATACTTGATGACGTTGGAGGAATGACAAACGGGTCACCGATGACCCAGTGGAGCATGACAGTTTAAAAGAATCACAGCTTTTCACCAAATAACAAATTTAAAAAGGTGCAAGGATATTTAGGACATGAAATGGGTTGGAGAGGTATGAGAATAAAAGAAAATCCTCTCAGTTAGCCTGTCATGTGTTGAACTGAATAACCTCTTACAGTAGATCAGACGCCCGTGGAGAGCGACTGAGACAGCAGTGACAGAGCAGAGCAGAGTTGGGTAAAAGGACACGTCTCTGTAGTTCAGCATCCTTTAGTTGAGCTGTGTGGTACCATGACTCCACATGTTTGATGTCTCTGCAAGTAAACACAAAGCTCGCGTATGAGTCAGCCTCTGCAGCAAATAAACTGTAAACAAGGGAGTGAAAAGCTTTTACATGCCCTCCCTTGTTGTATAACATTATTAAACATAGCTGATAAAAAAAACGAGAGAGCATCCTGTTTATTATCCAAACTGAACACTCAGTTTCAAGAATTAATGATTCATTTCTCCTCTCTGTCTGTGTTGCATGCATACAGGTGTAAAGGATGAGTCTTGTTCCAGATGGGGGGGCAAAACCTTTTTTATGTTTCAACTCAAGGACTTTTGAGCTGTGACTCACTGTGACACAGTAATCAGTACCAGCTGTTTGAATTCTGTGCCAAAACACTTTCAGTGGGGACGTTTATTAATGATAATGGGACACCCCGGGCGCTTTCCAAAACCAAGGGGAAGTGCAAACGGGGATAAATCAAAGACGATGTAAGAGCTATCTACTGGGAAATCACAGCCTGAGTGCTGAAACAGACCCTCATACAAAACCACTTTATTACCCAGTTGATTTATTACATTATTTGTGCAAGTTAACATCAGCAGCCACCACATTTAACACCTAACCTGTAGCTCTGGCTGCGTTAAATGTTGCATAAGCTGTTTTCAAACACATGCATGCAAAGAGAGAGGGAGAGAAACCAACAGAGACACACACCTTGCAGGATTTCATAAATTATCCACAGCCCTGAGTCTGATTGGCTGAGCAAGCAATCTCAGCTGGATGGGCTTAGATGTTGTTGCCAAGGCAACAGTGGGGAACCTCCCTGTCCTAGCTCTATTTTTTCTCTGCGCATGATCGTCTATCTCGGGGAGTTAATTTCAGGAACGAGTCAATCAGTGCGATGATCTTATCAGCCACAGAGGTTCAGCTCACTTCACTGATTCTGAGTCCACAGATGTTTTCTCACCGTCTGCACGGAATAAAAGCATCTTACCAGTAAAATCAGCTTGGAGATAGAAGAGAAAATAATTCCACATGAAATGAATTATAAAGTTACAAGGGGAAGTGAAGAGGGTAAAATCATTTCAATAAAGCATAATTTAAAATTTGATGTATTCAGTGCACATTAAATGAATCTCTTTGGTAAGAATGTACAGTAAGCCCTTTGTTATGTAACTTCAGGTCATTGGGTGCATCAGGATACCAGGATTTGGTGCTACTCTACTAACCTAAAAAGGAGGTAAAAATAATTTGTCTTCAATAAATCATGGTTTGCTTTTGGTTCATATGTAACACTCTTCAAATCGTGAGATCAAGAAAGGCAGTACACACATAGTGAAGAACACTGTAGTAGAACAATTGTATTGTGACCTTTGATTTAACAGTGAAGGTTTAACTCACCACAACTCTTGGCAACTCAAAGACAATAAACTAAAAGGCTATTTCTGCATCTTACACCTTCACTCCATTGCAAAAGCTTCACCCATTGAAAAAAGAAAAAAAGATTCACATAATTCATTTCAGTCAGTTTCATTACCACTTAAAACACTCCATATAAGATCTTTGACTTACTGAGAATGGATGTTTGGATTGAAAAAAAAAAAAGAGAAAAATAAATGAATAAATTAACAAGCAAATGAAATAAATGATTAAGTAGTCAGACAGCTTGTTTACCCATTTTGTTAGATCAAAAGAAGTGTGTGACTCTATCTAAAACAGCAGTTAAAACATGTTTTGTGCCAGACTACAGAGACTCTGAATAATTTGTAGAAAACAGCAGGGATGATGCTCACATAACATTGTAACAGTGCTTTACAAATTTATTAGACCATCCCTGCCACTACTGCACTAAATAATCACTTTTTTGTTTCTGAATTTTGTAACCTACCAGTATGTGCATGTTACACTTTTTTGATTGTCAAACTACAGTTATTAACTTGTGCTCTTGGACAGAAAAAAATGTGTTTTGTTGGTTATATGTCATTTTTAATTTGTTGCTGATTCTCAGAGATTTCCTGTTTTCTGTCTCATATTCAATCAAGGCTAACTATGTTATAAAAAATATATTTTTTAAAAATAGAAGAGAGGATACACCTTTGCTCTCCACATTCTTATGGAAAACTGTTTGATGATGTCCAGTCCAGGATATCATGTCATTTACTGTTTTCTTCTTCTTCTACGATACTAAAAAGGTTATGGTAACAGGGTTGTGTGCATGTTGTGGGACACACGTTCCATGAATAATAATTATTATTGGAAATATTATGTTTATTAAAACAAATCTTCCCACAGTTACAAGAGACAGGAATGAAATAAATAATACCGAAAAAAAAAAAAAAAAATTGAATTTCATTTTAAATGTTTTATTTAAGATTCAAATTGGTCATTAGGGGGTGGGACAAGAGGAAAAATGGCATTGAAGGGGGTACTCCAGACTTGTTTGGCATTTTAAAATATTTTCAAGCATTTTTTCTGTTAATTTTTTTTTAGATTAGGTCTCAGGACAAGTTAATTTACTCAGAATCTGCACGTTTTAGTATTTTGTATGTGGATTATTTAAGATTTGATGGGTAGGACATAAAATGTCTTCCAAATCTGTTACACAATGGTATTTTTTTAATCTGATATTTATGAAAAATTTACATAAAAAGTTGTGCCCAAAGCTTGCAGACAACTGATTTAAAATAAAAGGTACAACATTACCATCTGTTGGTCAAAAAGTGAACAACTCGTTGAAACTGAAAATTAAAAAAAAAAAAAAAAAAAATCAACAGCGTTTGCTTCTCTGCCGTATCATAGGGCGCCGCCATTTTGGACGCTACCAACTGCTTTCTGTGTTTTTTAAAAATGAAATCGACAGGCAACATTAATATTTCCCCTTTGAATTTAATGAGTGTCGAGTACTTGTTCGTTTTTAATTGATAGGTAAAACTTTTCAGTTGTTTTTAAATTCAAATTATTTGCTGTTTTCTACCCTTCGTTTTCCTGTAAATGGTACAGTCGCTCAGTAACATGGCGCTGTGCAGACTCGGTAAATGTTGTCGGTCGTTGGTTCGTGAACCTTATAAAGGACTTTTTTCTGGGGTTTTACAGCTCGGTGTCATAGAAAGCTGCATAGGAGGTAAGTAAAATTTAACTCGTCAATTTTTTCTCTTGTGAAAGACAGAGGAGTTTTTTAACGGCCTGTGTCACTAACAGAGAAGCTACATAACATAGCAACATAAATAAAATACATGTGTGACAGAAAAAACAAAGGCTGTATCCAAACAGACATACTACTTACTACTGTCACATGTAATTTGTAGTATGACTGTTTTGTTGAAACTGTTTATTCGTATACTACTTCAGATTTCTGTTCCGGAAAGTGGAGCTTATTAATTTTTTTTTTTTCAAATGTTTAACTTTATCATAAATTTGGAAGATAAAAAACAAAAAAAACCATGGGTCTGTTTGAGATTTCAGTCATTAATTCACTATATTAATCTGAGGTGAAGTTACAGGAACAAAAAAAAAAAAAAAAAAAGATAAGTCAGATTAGAAGTTATCACAATACATAGGAAATAAATAAATGAAATTAAACATGGGAAGGGAACAGTAGTTGTAAATGTTTTTTGAGTGTTTCATTATAGTCATCATTATTATTATTATTGTCATTATTATTATTAGTAGTAGTAGTAGTATTTTATTATTATTATTATTATTAGTAGTAGTAGTAGTAGTAGCAGTAGTAGTAGTATTATTTTAGTAATAGTAGTAGTAGTATTTTATCATTATTATTATTAGTAGTAGTAGTAGTAGCAGTCGTAGTACTAGCAGTAGTAGTAGTATTATTTTAGTAGTAGTAGTAGCAGTAGTAGTAGTTTTATTTTATTATTATTATTATTATTATTATTAGTAGTAGTAGTAGCAGTAGTAATAGTATTACTTTTATCATTATTATTATTATTATTATTATTATTATTATTATTGGTCTTTTCATTATTTTCAGTGGATCAAGGAACATTTTAAATTAATTTAGAAAAATAAGATAAATTCAGGGAAATATTTCTGGCCTATTTTTTTATAAAAATTCGGAGAGGTATAGAAGTTTATTTAAGAAAAATCGTCATATTTAATTTCCAATCTTACTCCAAAATTTATCATGTATTGAAAATAAATCTGGAACAAACTGACTTTTTTTTTTAAATGGAAAAAACTGTGCCCACATTACCAAAATAGGATGTCAGTTTAAAAGAAAAAAGTGAATAAGTGATTTATATGGCTTTTATGAATTTTGTAGATGTCAACATGTCTTTTATGATACAACGTGACCAGATTTACAGGTGTTTCACTTTATTTCTTCCTCACAGACCATCTAACATTTTTGTTGTTGTGTTGTAGTCGTGCTGATTTACTCCAGTAGGTGATGATAATTCATTCACATTTAGTCCATTGCATACTGGATCAGTACATCTGGGGACTTGTAGTTTACTACAGATCTTACAAGTTTTTGCATCCTTACAACTACATACTGAATTTCAGCCAAAGTCATAGGCAATGCGAGTGTAGTAGGCAGTTTGGAAAAGGCAAAAATGCACTATGCAAATGTTTACACTATGATTATTATGTTATCGTTATTGCAGGTATGATAACTTTACACTCTGAAGCTACAGGTAATCTCTAATTCTGTCCCTTTTCAGCCAAAAGGCATCTGTTATCAGAAGACATCATCAAACTACAGGAATTCCAGCAGAAGAAGTTGGTTATAGCTCATCGTTATGGTGCTTTAGAAGGTGAGATACTTATTGTTACTGGCTGCAGATTAATATGTGTTTCAGGTTTAATCCAAGCTCTTTTTTTTTTAACTCTATTTTTCAGGAAGCTTTCTTGAAAAATTAGGCCAGAAGCTTGAAAAGAATGAGATGATACTGAGAGATGATTTGAAGATTCTTCTTCACTTGTGCCAAACTGCAAAAGACTTGGACCTTGCCAGAGATGCTATTCAACGGTAAATTACAAACTTAAGCGGATGTAGTCACACGGTGCAATTTTTGTATTCTGTAAAGTGCTTTTATATGAACAAGCCCAGTCAACATCTTCTTATTACTCACAGAGATTTTTGTTGTTTCACTCACAGTTACACATTTGCACCTGGACTTAAAAACAACAATTGTGACAGCTGTAACTCAGCTTGCTATGCCAATACTTTACTTACTGTTTAATTTATACTTTATTCCAGACTCATGGCTGTATATATTAAGGGTAAAGATATTGATACAGCAACATATCGGGATATTTTGACATCCAATATAATATCCACAGTTTAAATCTTAATTAAAACTCATATTTTAGCTGAAGTTGGAACGAAAATACACTCACTATTGTGCATTGTAACACAGTTACACTTTATTTACTTTTTAAAGGCTTGTAAGCTCCAGTTTGCATTTTTTTTCATTTAAAGAAAACCAATTTTATTCACGACATCTTAGATTAATTTTATCCAGCATTTTCAAGCTGTAGACTGTCTGTGTTTAGTCAAAGCCGTATATTGTGTAATTGATGCTTTTAGTTTTAAGTTCAGTTACATCAATAAGAGTCAATGTAACAGTTACAATATGTCACCAAAATCACACTGTCCCTTTAAAATCTTTCAGAAAATGATGTGAATGCATAGAATTGTATCGTTGACTTTATATCATGATATATGTTATATCTTGAGCTGAATATCGTGTATCGTATCATGAAATTAGTGTATCACTACAGCCATACTTTATATGTATATCTGAACATAAAAAAAAACAAACAAAAATAACAGATAAAATCACAATTCACTTCAAGAAATAAGATGAGACCCTGTGTGTCGTTTATCGTGAGCTGAGAAAGTGACACTATTAATTCATTTTCTGAACATTAAGTTTCAAAGTACAGTGTGAAATTACACATTATTGGGAACAAACATATAACCAGCACCTGATCATCTCTGTAATTGCAGAAATATTCTTAAATGCATCATTATAAGCTGCCCACAACTTTTTCATTTTTGCTTTACTGCCATAAATGAGCAGTGTACTGAGGAAAACAGTGAACTCTAAATTAACTCAATTGTAACATCATCTGTACCCAACTTAAATTTGCACACCAGCTTATTAGTTGCGCATATAATTTGTTGCACTGACGCTGAATATTATCATTATCATCACGCAAATCACTTCTGAAACTGCTGCTTCAGGTCATCTTTAACAATACCCATTCCACGTGCTGTAATGCCTTTTACAAACATAAATTAAAGGGAAATTACACATCGATCTGGGGAATAAAGAGAATATTTAATGTGCATGTGACCCTTATTTCTTGCTTCATCAATTGATTTGTACTGAAATGATCTTTCAGATATCAGGCAGAGAATCAGTACCCATCACCCGCAGATTTCAAATACGGCCCTCTCTTCATCAGACAGTGCTACGAGCTGGGCATGGAGGACTTGGCTGCTTCAGTGCTAATAGACAAGGTAACAGATGTTGCAGTGAGTGTTTGTGTGATCCCCTGTTAGTAAGCTGACATGGATGCCTCTCAATGAGCCACAAGTACAAAAAAGAAGCCCATCAGTATATTTTTGATGCCTAAAACTGCTGCTGAAGGTGAAGCAACTCTGTCAAAACAGACAGTTTTAAACATTTTATGCAACAAAGATTGTTTGTAAGTGCCGACCCTGAGTGTAAAGTATTTCTTAGTGATGGTGAAATGAAACCTCATGCAGCATCAAACCATTTGAGCCACATCTCTCGTAGCTTCACTGGCACACAAAACCACCTACTAGCCAGGTGTATCTTAACAACGTGGTGTGTGGTTCAGTGAATTTCATTGACTTTTCTGCGCCTTTTCCTCCCCTCCTCCTCAAAATGAAGCAAACCTCAACACTTGTTTAGCGGAAATGCCCCCTCCATTACTCAGCACACGCTTCAAAGCCTTAGCACTGGGGCTGAAAGATATCGTTAACATATTGATATCAAGATATGAAAATTCAAGATATTAATATCCCAATATTGAAGATAGCAATGATGTGGATTTTCCAGCTCACCCTGCACGTATAGCTCAGACAGTTGAATCATTATTGGTGACTTTCTGTTAATGTTGATGACTGACAGTGAGCCCTGTTATAATATCAGGCTTTTATTTTTCTGAAAAATGGTTAGTTTTCTCTAATCCCAGAGTCATACTGTATCGTATCGATATCTAGATATCTGGCGTTGATATCAAGATATAAAATTTAGTCCATTTTGTTCAGCCCTACTTGGGACATCCCTTTAACATTCCCAGTGTTTACGCATGAGTGGGATAAAACAGTGATAATAGACATGACTTTCAGCTTTGGATAAATGGGACTCAAACTAAAAGTAACAACTTTGAACTTTAAGTTTGTCCAAAAAAAAAAGGGTTAATGAATCAGTTGGGGCGGACTTGGGCCGGTAACATGGTCGTAATTTTTTCATTGTGATTTTCCATTTGAACAGGAAACGACTGGATTCTTCACTGACACAACTTCTTATAACATTTGCATCGACATGCTTTTCACGAAAGGTTCTTATGAAGGTAAATCTGATGTTACCTTTTCTGCTTTTTCTGGTGTTATTCTGTATTTAAGGTATTTGGAAAAGTTGCTTCTCAATTAATGTCAGTTACGCCCCAGAATGCCATTGAAATGATCTAGATCTAATATTTTTTTTCTTTTTCTTTGTCTTCACAGATGCCCTGGAGGTTTTAAGAACAATGAAGAGCCAAAGCGTAAAGACCAACAAAGACACATTAATTCTGGCATGTGCCACCTGCTACAAACTGGTAAAATAAAGCTTGTTAGTGAATACTTTGAATGCTTAGAGTCAGAATTGTGCAGCTTTATTGTTAATTGATCCATTTCAATTTTTCTTTTTTGAAGAACACGGCAGAGTCTCATAAAATCTGCAGCTCTCTGATAGAGGAAGGACACAGCAGAAGCTCCTTCATCCCCAGACTTGCGTACTGCTTCGCTGTCGCATTAGCTCTCAAACAGGTGAGTTCTGTCTCTTTCTTTTATTCCTCTGATCCTTGCTGACGATCGTGGATGATATGACATCACCACAAATACTCTGGTTTCTGTTTTTGTTACAGAATGATGTTAATAAAGCAAACTCGTTGTTTTCTCAAATAATGAACACGAAGAGCAGGTTATGCCAGAATTTAAAGGTATGTTGTATCAGTCTTGTTTGTCACTGTGGATATTATTTGTTGTAAGTGTTAATGATGAGTCAGTCACATTTTGTATCTTAGGTTTTATTGCTGATAAAATCTGGGGAGTTTAGAAGTGCCATCTCCGTGCTGCTCATGGCGTTATCACCTCGGAGTCCAGCTTTTGTGAAGAAGCCTGATTTTTCTCGGGAGTTGGTGAGTCCGACTGCAATAACTCAGATATCACTTTATAACAAAGCATCAAACTGGTCAAAATACATTTATATTAAGAGCACTTGTAAAGTGAGTGCTAGCGCTCTATTGGGTTTTAAGAGATAATCTCAGGACATTACAGAATTATAACTTCAAAATACAGATCAATGGAGCAATTATTGACATCAGGGGTGCACAGATCACAATTTTCTGGCCAATCACAGATCTCTAAAAAGCCTGACTTGCCAATACCGTTGGGTTTTTTTTTTTTTTTTTTATAACTGGCAGCACACACCTTCAATGTTCCAATCTTATTTTATTGAAAAATATTGAACAATACCTGTGAAACAATACAAACTTGATGCACATGAGGTAATTCTCTCAAATATAAATGAAAAGTTTAGAATATTGGTGTCCAAACTTCTAAATTATATCAGACTTTTTAGTCTTTCATAGACCTGTCAGGATAACAAATTTTGCTGGATGATAAATTGTCCCAGAAATTATTGTGATAAACAGTAATATTGTCGTTTTGATACCATTTTCAACTCATATAATAATGATAATGGTACGACAGTGCAAGTACACCCCTTTAAAGATAAATAACCTTTTATTTCTTAAGACTATATAAAATTGGAATTATACTGTGATAAAAAGACATTGTAAATATCCAATATAAATAATCAACACAACAAAAAACAATAAATAAAATGGACTGTCAGTCTCTGTTAACAAAAAATACACTTGAATAAAAACCACACAAAATAGAAACAACAAATAAAGTATAAAGTCTCTGTAAACAAAATTGCACTTCATGATATGTTAAACAATAGGTTCAGATATCTCAGGACCTTTGTAAACAAAAAATGCACTTGAATAAAAACCACACACAATGAAAATCAATATATAAAATAGACTCACAGCGATACAGCAAAGTTAACTCATTATCCACTGTCTTCGTGAATATAAAATCATAGATCTTGGCAAACTTATCGAGCTCATTTTTAATTATCGTGCAATTAATTGATTTATTGATTATTGCGACAGGCCTAGTCTTTCATTTTCTAAATTTAAAGAATAAACTTTAAGACTCAGTCTGGCAGAGCAAAAAAGCTATAATGTCTGACTTTCAGACCTTTGCAGACGTAGAGAGGATCGGTTTCATATGAAAGGACTGGCCGATCACTAATCCCCCAAAACGAAGAAAATCGAGGCTGATACAGATCAAGGCTGATTTATTGGTGCATGTTTAACATCAAGGGATAAACTGTATTAACAAATGCAAATTCAAAAAGAAAATGGTGACCCCAGTATGATGCTTCCATTTCATATTCCTATCAACAAATCTCAACACAGAAAGTCAAACCCATTACATCACAAATGGTACAATTATGCTTTAAATAACATCAAGCAATTATCGCTGAACAGCTGAAGATTGAGTCTGTTGCCTCTTGTGATCTGGTTTCAGATGGAAATGCTGAAGTTGAAGAGCGAGGCCGGACCACAAAAGGTTAAAGCAGTGCATGTGGTGAGTCAGCTGGAGCGAGCCGGTCAGGTGACCCCTCAGACCCTCGACGACATGCTCTGCCACACACCGTCGGGCAGGAAACCACCGCCGATAAAGCAGGAGCTGAGAAGAAGTACTCTGAAACCGCTGCAGCAGATTCTGCTGCTGGAGTGACATCATCCAGGTGGCAGCTTTCACCAAACGATTTAAAAACAAAGACTCTAACTGGACGAGACTTTGATGCATTGCTTCATCTACCTCTCCTGAAACACAAACATGGTCATCATTTTTTTGTCAAGAGCTCATAGTTACAGTTTGTGCTTCGAATAACAGCTGCTGAGAAAAACACACATGTAACAAAATATGACTTAAAATGTATATAGTTGCAAAAGAGTTTGGGAAGAATGAAATATTGTCCAGAGGTGTAAATGAGCTATTAAAGATCTGATAGGTTAAATGAATATGATTGACAGATATTTTTGTTTTTTACTTGTGAGGCTGCTGTTAGAAGGAAGTTTCCATTTAATTGTGTCTCAAAACATATTTGGCTGCTGAGGTCATATTGAGTATAATTGTTAGACCTCCATGAAAAGATCTCTCTCTACTTCACTGCAGTAAACTTCTAACTTTTTTGTGCAAAATACACTCCAGCGTTTATCTGGATTTACTTTAATACTTAAGTAATTATTTCAGAAATCGCACAGTTTTTCTATCATGTTAGCAAATATATATTCATACAGTCAAGTACCCCTATTGTCAATCTATGTTTGTTCAATCAAATGTTTAGAATTTCAAGTTTCCCTTTTGGTATGGAGAGAAAATAATATGGCATTCAATTTTTTGCAAAATAAACAAAGATAAACGGTCCTGTAAATACACACAATTTCTCATGAGAGACTATAATACAGTGTTTAAACGTCACTGTGTCATACCCATAATCATATTTAGGGTATTATAACAATTTGAATTCATGTACAGTATATATCCTGTGTATTACAATGTTCTTATTTCATATATCAGCGGATATATAGGATATCGGCTTCCTTTTGCCTCCAGTATTGGCATCAGCATCGGCCCCAAAAATCCCATACCCCAAATCTAACTCAACAGAGATTTATACAAATTGTTCCCCAGGGTTTTTTTTTTAAGAAAACGGGGCTTTTATAGTTCAAAAACTTGACGTGATAGAGAAAAACAGATTATGCACCCAAAAATTAGTTAAACTCAATATAATAATAATATAGCATAATATAATATTATAATAATATGATATAGGCAGGAGGCTGCGGAGCATCAAGAGCAGGACTACCAGACTGAGGAACAGCTTCTGTCCTGAAGCTGTGAGACTGTTGAACTCTGGTGGTCCCCTTTAGTGCCCCCCCGACAAATGAACACTGCAATTTTTGCACAGTTTATTTTTTTATTCTGTCTATTTGTTAAAAAGGCTAGTTGTTTGTGTTCTTCTCTTATTCTCTTTTTTATTGTATATTTGTACATATTTATTATTCTCATTTCTATGATTGGGCTTGCTCCGGGACCANAAGCCAAGCAGTATTATCTGGAAACGCCCAGCATTATTATGAACCATATTTAATGTTTTGCCCGCATGTAAACAAAGTGTGACGCAGATGAAATCCATCCCACTACGCACCGCTGACAGCGCATGCGCAGACAGGGAGGAGAACAACGAAGCCTACACAAGAAACGAGTCAAACCCAGTGTCAGTGAGCAGGAATAATATAAAATAGTTAATGTAGGGTAGTTTTTGTTCATTGACAAGTTAAGGGTGTAGTTTTTGAGGAAAACAGCGGTGATATATCCACTCGCAGCAGCAGTTGGTAGCGGAGCTTCTTAGTAACGGTTAGCCGGGTTAGCTGAGTTAACTGACGGGGAGAAGCCGTTTGGAAAGCGGCTGTGAGCTCCACACAGCAGCCTCAAAGCTCCACAAAGACAAAAGAAGATGAAAAACACTTAAAGTTCGACTTCAGCCCTGTTCAGCTCATGTATCCTGTTGTGTCGCGTAGGATAAGGTAGTTAGTGGTTAGTTAGTTTCAGGATTGCGAACTTGGTTTAGCCTTTATTGAGCCGCCTCGGGCGCACATCTGGAAACACTGGGTTGTGATAGCATCTGCTAAAGCTACAACAAAACAATGAGCTCTGAAGAAGCTGCAGCGTCCACGAAACCCACTCAGGACGATGATGGCATGACATGGTGGTACCGATGGCTCTGCAAAATAGCAGGGGTTTTGGGAGGAATATGTAAGTAGTTCTTAAAGTTTTCATTTCTTGTCTGATTTTACAAATAAATGGATATTTAACATTAGAGCCCGACCGATATGGGATTAAGAAAGTCGATATTCGATATATCGGCCGATATCCCACATAAAGTTGTGTCCTAAAGTTTACACCCACAGCAGAATTTTCTAATTTTTTGGCCTTTTCTCAGAAAATATGAATGATAACACAAAATCCTTTCTATCACTCATGGTTAGAGGTTGGGTGAAGACAATTATTGAAAAAAAAAGTGTACTCTTTTTAAATCATAATGACAACAGAAACTCCAAAAACGACCCTGTTACGAAGTTTATAATAATAATAATTATGCATTTTATTTCAAGGCGCCTTTCACGACACCCAAGGTCGCCTTACAAAGGGTAAAAAACACATAAAAACAAAATAAAGTTAAAAACAGCAACATAAAAGCAATAGAATAATGGACAATATTAAAACAGCAGTTAAAAACAGTATGTATTGTGAAACAGATGAGTTTTGATTTGAAGATGGGGAGGGTTACACAATTCTGGTAGTTTTGTCCTGATTAATGCACAAAAGTTTACACAAATGTGTTTGAATGTCTCCTAAAGGTAACCATCCTCACCTGTGAGCTATTTGCTCGTAATCAGTGTGTGTGTATAAAAAAATTAGCAGGGTCATTTTTGAAGTTTCTGTTGTCATCATGATTTAAAAAGAGTAAACACAGTTGTTTGTTAATAAATTTCTTCAACCAACTAGAAAAGCTTTTGTGTTATCATTCATATTTTCTGAGAAAAAGGCCAAAAAATCAGAAATTCTGCTGGAGGGGTGTAAACTTTTGGGTACAACTATGTGCTGTACATAAACACAAATTGTTATAATACCAAAAATATGATTTCGGGTGTGACACAGTAACGTTAAAACACCATATTATAGTCTTTTATTAGAAAAGGGTGGACGTATGTATTGACAGGAGCATTCATCTCTGCTTATTTTGCAAAAAAAGCATCTTACACAGAGCTAGAACGCTATATTATAGTCTTATATTAGGTAAAGGTGGACGTGTGAATTAACAGATCTCCACACAGAAAAAAAAAAGTTTATTAATCGGCTACATAATGGTCGATGTCGATTAATCGGTGACACGCTATAAGCGGTTATTTAATAAGTTGGGTTTTAATTAACATATGAATCCTGGACTATTTTGATTATCACTACCATAAAACAGTCAAAGTGCTTGACCCATTTTTTTCTGGAATACTTTGAAATTTCAATATCTGGTGTTATTTCCAATAGGGCTGAACGATATAAACAAAATTTCATATATTGATGCCTCTTAATGCCAGATATCTAGATATCGCTACAATACAATATGACTGTGGGATTAGAGAAAATTAAGCTATTTTCAGAAAAATAAAAAATAACATAATAAACCTGGATTGATGAGAGCTCACTGTCAGTCATCAACATTAAGAGAAAGTCACCAAAAAAGAATTTTAATATCTCAATACTGATACAATAACGATGTATCTTTCAGCCCTGATTTTCAATCTACTGCATGTTATGTAGGAGAAAAACACTTTAAACTGAAGAAAGACACAAACAGAGAATTGGATGTTAGAGGTTTAGTGAAGAAAAAAACACTTCAAACAAACAGATTGAATACATTTTACAGGATGAGCTGAAAATTTGAACATTAACAAACATATTTACACTAACATTTATGACCTTTTTTTCTCTTATTCTGTATAAAAAGAGGTATTTACAGCGTCACTAGATCCTCCATCCATTGAAAGATATTTCCTCCTCTTCTTGACAGAATCTGGACGTAGAAGAGAAAGACACTCAGCTACTAACCTTACTGTACAGTACAAACAAGGCATGGTACAAAGTTTATAAAGATTAGCAACAATTCAAGCCTCAAACAACGCTCACACAGCAAAATAAGACTCAAAACACATTTCTGAGACCACAGAAAAACTTCACCCTTACATACAGTACAAACACAGGAAGTTACTCTGCTCTAAAAAGGTTAGTACGTATCATCAACAGTAAAATACACACATATTGTACAAATAAGACTTGGTAGATCCTTCTCAGAGAGTCAACACACTTTACAAGCATGAAATTATGCTTAAAATCTCTCTACTAATATCTTAAAATACTGATTATTACTGCACACTATACTTGTATTCTTAGTCTCAGTCATCGTAAAAGAAAGATTAGAAAAGAATTTAGTCTAAAAAAAGGATGGTTGTTGGATATTGGTACTCTCTTTTTCCCTCTCTCATCCCTAATAGTTTTTATTTCCAAATTAACTCAACAGTGAGATCACACTTTGTCTACATTTTGCATTTCTCTCTCCCGCAGGAGTGTGAGTAAGAACGATAGTGAGTCCTGCTAGCTTTGCAGTTTTTTCCCACAGCACTGCAGCTCTGCTCTGCTCTCCATCCGTCTCTTCCACCACAGTGACACCAGAGTCACTCGGCCTGTATCACATTCACCACCTGAGTCACTGCATATTCCATGTGGTTGTGTATTATTAAGGAGGCTGCACGCTCTAAAGGAGCAGGACGTGAACTCTGGCTCTTCCACTGTTTGTGTGGCCTTTGTGTGCTGTCAGTTCAGAGATACTCAGCGTGTTTGCTCTCATTACTCACAGTGGGGTTTCAGGATTATCTTATCCAGCATTCGTGTGTCGATTGGCTCTTTGAATTGTTTAGATATCTTGTAGTTTCGCATCATGGTTGAATATCAGTTGATGTAATTTTTATGCAGTGTAATATTAACCCTGTGGTGCATAGTGGTCACTACAGTGGACACATATTTAAAAGTTATTTACTCCTAAATTCAGTGTTTCATGAGGTGGAAATTCATATTAGCCTGTGTCAGGATATTTTTTTTGTCTTCTTAGGGCCTGAAAAAATGTTTTCAAATTTTTCCAAACATGAATGGGTCAATGACAAAAAGAGGGTCTAAAAATGTATTTTTAAAAAGTTCTTTGAAAATGAATAAAAAACATATTTCTGAGAGAAGAATTATGTTTTCTAACAGATTTCAGTAGTTGACCAATATTTCAAAGTTTTTAGGTTCATTATTTTTTAGTATTTTTAATTTGAGCACCCAAAAATGTCAGGTGGTGCAACCAAATATATGAAAATATATTTATATGTTCCTGTTATTTTTTCTGTGTGAAATTATTGGCAAGTATCTCTCAAGTGTCTGTAGTGACTCATACATTTTCATTTTGTGTGTTTTATTTCTTTTACTTGTGAATAAGATAAATAACTTTATGTTAAAATAACATTTCACATTATTACATTGGTTGTACCACCTGACATGGAAATTGTTCCAGTCACCAATGAAGTGAAAAAACCTTTTTTATCAGTATTTCAGAGAAATCTACAAACTTTTCCACTTGGTCACAAATGTCATTTGGGCTCCTCTGGCTGATGCAGTTTCCTGTTTCCTGTTTTATTCTCTTCTCTTTAAAATAAAAGTCTAATGTTACGGTTGCACCACCCTGACATTTGACAAGGTGAAAATTACGGGACAAAAGTTTTTTACATTTCTCAACAGCTTTAAAATTCTTTTTATTTGCAAAGAATGTTTTATTTAAAAAGGTTCAAGCATAAAATAATGCCACTGTATTTTTTAATTTCCATTTACAAAAACTGACATTCAATTTTTAGAGTTTAATTACTGTGGATACTTGTCAGGACGGTTGCACCACCTGACATTTTGGGGGTTTGAGGAACCAAAACACAAAAAAACATGTTATATTTTAATAGTTTAAAGATGTGTTCAAATAACACAGGTTTCATAGAATAAAGAAATACATGTGATGAAATACTCAATTCATGATGGAGGGAAATATTGCACTCGGACACAAAAAAAGGGACGTCACGTCATTGACCCACATACATTTTTAAAAAAGTTGTAGACAAACATTTGAGGGTAAAACAGCGTAATAAGTATTAATTATTTAGTATTAAAATGGATGTAAGAGAGTTAAAATGTTTCGCAAAGCCTCAAAAAAAGATTATTCATGAAATTACCAAAAATAAGAAAAGAAGTCAAACAAAAGTAAGTCATATTTACATTAAGTTCACACTGTTTTAAGTTCAATGCTAAGTTACAAATATTTGAAAAAAAGAAAGGAAAACTTCTTTTCATGCTTAGACAAATAAAAACACTGAAGGGAAAAACCTGACACTGACTTTCATAATTCGTACCAAATACAGTAAGGAAGCTCCTTAACAATATTCAAAATGTTAAGCTTTGATAGTGATGTGTGGTGGCGTAAAAAGTGAGATATCAGAATCAGATCAGAATACTTTATTGATCCCCTAGGGGAAATTGCTTTTTAAGTTTACAGTTACTCCCAATCAGAAAGTGCTAGAAATATAAGAATGTACAAATTTAAGCACAAGTGTCTTACCCAAAACTGAAATCTAAGCATAAAAATATGAAATAAAATAAAAAATATAGAATAGAACAGAACAATATGTATATACATGATGAGATTGGTATGGAATATTGAATTTTGCACAAGTATTGACATGAATAAATGATAAATTATGGATATTGCACACACACTGCATGTATATTGGTTTTATATGTACCCTTGTTAACATCCCTTTCTCTCTGTCTATTTTCTTTTTCCCATCATGCAGCCTGTGCGGTCTCAGGAGTGTGGAACTGTGTCACTGTGAACCCTTTAAATATCGCTGCAGGAGTGTGGATGGTGTAAGTTTTAACTCAGTCAAACATCTGCAAATACAAGACGTGTGTTTATGTTTTTAGTGTGAGGAAACCTACAAACCTGACACAACATTAAGACACTTTTTTCTCTCTGGGTTCAGAAAGGAAGCACTGAGCTACAAACTTGAATAATCTATAAATGTTTGTTTTGGTTTTAGAGTTTTAGAGTTTTAGCTCACATCCGTCTCGTGTATCATGTGACCACACCCAGAGCTCAAGTGTCTCAGGTGTGGAGGAATTCTTCACATGAACATGTCGAGCCGAATTCAGCCTTTATTTACAGAGAAGACTTTCGCACGTATGCAGCAGACTCTTCTCATGACTCATTTTCCCTTAAGATGAAAAAAAAACAGTTTGAAAAGCTGAAACATGAGCTAATCATGAGGAAACTTTCATGCTGTGTCAAACACTTCCATCAGCTTTTTTATGTTTGACAAAAAAAAATGAGTTAATAAAAATGCTTTTGTTGTTTTCCTCCTGATTTTCATCATTTGGGCCAGTTCACAGTTTGATTCACTGCTGTGTCTGTCTCCTCTGCTCCTTCTGTCTCAAGGTTGAACGCCTTTGTGCTGTTTCTATGTGAAGTCCCATTCTGCTGCCAGTTCATAGAGTTTGCTAACGCAGTCGCAGCTCGTGCAGACAAACTCAAACCTTGGCAGAAAGCCGTCTTCTACTGCGGGTAAGCTCTACGCCAGCTATGAATTGTTTCCACTAACAATTTATCCTTTTCTGATCGAAATCGCAATGTCAGACATTGTGGTCATGTGATCACTAAAGCTGCGATTTTTTCCTGCTCCTGACTGACCCAGGATCTGTTGTGTCAGCTGTTTCACACACACCTGTCTTTGAGTGTAAGACTGTTGGGAAGAATCCTTTTTTCCTTAGGATTGTTGAATTTTGCTTTTAATTGTTTTTTATTTTATTTGTATTTAACTTGACACAATTAAGGATATTTTACACCACATTATTTTTTAATAGTTAAGAGTCAAAGATAGCTCTTTTTGTTCTTCAGTTTTTAAAACTAATAATACAACTTAAAAAGTGAAAATACGGTTTAACGAGAATAGGTGTTGGACTCAGGGTTTTGAGAAATGTCAAAATTCGACTGTTTATCTAAAAATCTTCCTTTTTATTTGTGCCTTTTATCCCATAATTTTGTATTTACTTCATATAATGTTTTCTTAAATCTTAGAATTTTGACTTTTTGTATCACAATTTCAACTTTTTATCTCAAACATTGCCTTTATTTCAACACATAGACTTTTTGTCATCTTAAAATTTTGACCTTAAATGAGAAAGTTTGGACTATTTTCACAAATTGTCAAATTGATTTCTTAAACTCTGGAAGTTACTGACTTTTTGTCTCAGAATTTTGTCTTTATTTCTCAAAATTTCCACTTTTCATATTAAAATATTGACCTTTTATCTCAAAGTCGGACACATTTCTTACCTTCAGTTTTTATTTTCATCCTCGCATTAGAGCAAAAGCTTTTGATGGTTTAATAGTTTGATGTAACTTTCTGTAAAGTCTGTAAATTGTAAATGTACATTATGAAAATTTCACTAAAGCTTGATTTAAAGAAAATCATGAATCAAAATGAAATCGCTATATCTGCCAGAAAAACTGCAATTAGATCTTTTTCAAAAACCGTTCAGCCCTGGTTTCCACTTCATACCACTCTCTTATTCCTTGTATGAAAAAATCAAGATTTTGGGATGTAATGTGGTTTTTTTTCTTGTCTGTATGGCACATGCTTCATATAACTTACTGACTTCTGTCTTGCTCATTTCAGGATGGCTCTTTTTCCAGTTTTTTTGAGTTTTACCTTTACAACCTTGTTTGGAAACGCCATCGCCTTCGCTACTGGAGTTCTGTACGGCCTGGCATCTTTAGGCAAAAAGTAAGACAACACATGCCTTATAAATCCCTCTGATTAGTTGTTACTTTAATCCTTACTATGTCTCAATTTGCCATGAAGTAAACAAAAAATATTTTCTTGTAACTCATATTTTCTGTCCCCTTAAATATATTAAAACAGGCTCTCTTATCATTAGTCCTTCACATTACCAGTTAACATGATTTATTTCCATACACCAAAGTCTTAACAGCTTTAACGAACCTCTTGATTTACACAAATTGATTTCTGACAAAATGAGCGGTGCAATAACAAGACCAACTAACATTGTCATCCTCTCCCTTCTTACCTGCTTTTTTTCTCCCATCCACCTCTCCACTTCATAACCTTTTATTACCCTCCCTTCGCATTTTTTTCTTCTTTCCTGTTTTTTTTTTTTTTTACCCCCAGGGGAGATGCAGTGACCTACGCCAGACTGCAACATCAGAAACAAGGGGATGAAGAGAGGATGACGGAAACGGCAAATGGAGCTCAAGAGTGAACGGTTCTGGCTTTGACACCCACCTGTTCATCTTTTTTTTCTTTATTTAAATTTTTCCTCCACCCTACCTCTTCCTCTCTCCCTCTGTCCATCAAGAAGCTACTGAGTTTATTCATTTTAATGCTGCATTCTTATAATTCTGACCCTGACGGTAACCAAACAGATTGGTGTTGGATTCAGTCTGTTATGCGGTACATGGCGTGTAAACCCCAGTGTGATCCAAAAATACTGATTGTGACTTTGGTTGGTTAGTTTTTAAACCTTATTTGTTGTATTTATTAGTTCAACCTTTTGTTGTCGCCAGTTTCAAAAGCTATTTCTGCATAAAAACGAGAGGAACATCTTTTGACCCCGAGCGCCTTTCTTCAGGAATTCTGAACAAAACTTAATGTGATTGTAAAGTGTAAATAATTGACTTCAGGTATTTTAGTTAGAGGCTATGATCCAGAGCTGTCTGCTCAAGAGAGGACTGTGTGTAACAGTGAGAATATTTTATTGTCATTGCCAAGTATATGGAGGACCTAGTGAGAGCTGTAAACAAAAAGCTGAAAGCTGAAAACGATGGTGTGTATGTGTGATTAAAAAAAGGAAATTAAGTGCTGCAAAAAACACATTACCCCCTGAATTTGGTGGCCTTATTGGAAGTTGTGAGATAAAACATTAGAGTTGATTAGAGCGTTCATTATACTTGTCTTTGACTTGCTTTAAAGAGGGCTATAAAATCATTTCCCATAAAAATTTTTACTCGGCTTTAAAATGTTTTGAATTGACAGTGACAGCACAGATGAGCTTCTGTGAGGAGCTTTTAGTTTGATCTTTGCATTGAAGTCAATTATATTCAGAAGTTTTGTCTTTGAAAAAAAAAATCCATCCTGCTTTTAGTTAACTATCAAACATAATCGCTTTGAATCTTTATGTTTCAGTCAGTTTCTGCATCTGACATCTTCTTTTCTGCAACATTGAGAAGCATCTTTGGTACATTTGGAAGGAAAGCTGTTTCTTCTACGCTGATGCTGCTGATGTATACAGTTGTGCCCTAAAGTTTACACCCTCCAGCAGAATTTCCTGATTTTTTTTTGGCCTTTTCTGAGAAAATATGAAGGTTGAGTGAGGTTGGGTGAAGACATTTATTAACAAACAACTGTGTTTACTCTTTTAAAATCATGATGACAACAGAAACTTCAAAATTAACCCTGTTCATTTTTTTATACACACACACTGATTCCAAGCAAATAGCTCACAGGTGAGGATGGTTACCTTTAGTAGACATTCAAACACATTTGTGTTCACTTTTGTGCATTTATCAGGACAAAACCACCAGAGTTTTGTAAACTTCTTAACAGGGTCATTTTTGAAGTTTCTGTTGTCATTATGATTTAAAAAGAGAAAACTTTTTTTTTTCAACAAATGTCTTCACCCAACCTCTAACCATGACAGACAGAAAATATGAATGATAACACAAAAACCTTTCTGAGAAAAGGCCAAAAAATCAGAAATTCTGCTGGAGGAGGGTGTAAACTTTAAGGCACAACTGTATATCACCGTTTAAAATGACCCAGTATTTTATCCAGAAGGTTGTTAACCATACATCAGGAGGTAAACCAGACTAGCTGATGCTTTTTTACCAGCTTGTAACAAAAAAAATTCTTATGCTTAAGGAATAAAAAGTGACCAGCAGAGGGGGTAATGCAAATATCATTAATTGTTTGTGGGCAACGGTACAAAAAAAACAGACGGTCCTGGAGCGCCTGAGCCTAATGTATTGAGCCCCATAAGATTAGCCCAGCTCTGTCCACCCTGTCCTCTAAAATAAAGGCATAAAAAAAAAACTTGAAACCCATTCGGTACTAGAAAGAGCTACACAGTTGCACAGTAACTCGACATTACTGAAAGTCTTTCCTTGATTATATCGCTGTATTTTGTATCCCAATTTTCCAGTTTTTAAGTTACCCAGATGACTCTTGGGTATCAGTGTTGCAGAGGGCTTTTTTCATTTATAGTCATAGGATTTGTGATGATCATTTTCTTTGTCTTAGATTGATTGAACAAGTTTCCCTGTTAGATTTTAAGAGAATTGGTGATTTGGTATTTGAGCATTGAACCCAAGCACAACTCTGAATCGCAGCCTGAATGCATTTGCAACACTACAATGGCGTTATCGATGTTTTAAACATTGGAGAATGTATCCATAACACCCAAAGATATAGACAGTTTGACATTAGTTTGTGCTTTCATGTATTTATTTATTACTTTCCAGTTGGCATTAATGTACCGAACTTTTGGTGATATAAAGGGAATTTTTACGAAAGCTTTGAAAAGCTCGTTTTCCACTTTCTCCATGATCAAGTAGCCAGTAGCAAAGTTACGGCCGCACACATTGTGTTACGTTAAAATCGTAATGTAACTTTATTTTGTTTGTTTGGGAATCTGTTACTGAATATCTGCTTTATTTATTTTGAGTCTTAATTTGTTCACTCTACCAAAACACATGAAATTGTAGTGAGGGAAAGTGTCTTGATTCAGGGACTATTGGTCTGTCAGAGCCATGGTTTGCCTTTGTCACTCAAATGAGGTATGCAGTGGTCACTAATGTAACTGTTTGTGTTGTTTTGTTGCCTTGCCTTTGTTGTGTTATGATGTTGTTGATGAGGATGCTTTGAGTGTAATTGTCTACACGTACCTCTTACAGCTGTTTCTGTTTTAATCCTTAACTGTCTGGTCATGAACTGAAAGGATTGTTCAACTATTACATCCAGCACTCAGGTATGATACGACAGTGCTAAGATACAAAGTAATTCATGCTTAAATCACTCATAAAAGAGTCTCACTTTAAATGTTAGAAAAGTACCTGTGAAGCTTTTGAATCATGCACAACCAGCACTCACAAGTGATGAAACACTAAACACACCAGCGGTACACTACAGCTCTACAGACAACACTGTAGTCTTATAAACATGTTCACACAGTTATGTTTGTCCGAAAACAAACATTCATCCGTCTATTTTTTGTTTTTAGAGTCAATGTCACGAGCGTATTTTGCTGTAAGGGATATGTGTATAATGTGTGATACGATGTGAATCCTGTTGTCTGTTGGTGAATTAAACAAACTTGCTTCTACACTATGGTTTAAGTGTTTTATGTTATGTTGGATTTTTCCCATATAACTTTACACTACTGCATCTCAATAAACTGGAATACTGTTGAAATGTTACGTTCAATTTCAAGAAGACACCACAAAGACAAGATATGTTATGTTCAAACCTATAAACTTTATTATTTATGGGCAAATATTTCCTCATTTTGAATTTGATGTCTGCAACACATTTCAAAAAATCTGGGACAGCAGCAACAAAAGACTGATAAAGTTGATGAACGCTGAAAAAAAGCAGCTGTTTGGATCATTCCACAGGTGAACAGGTTGATTGGAAACAGGTGAGTGTCATGATTGGGTATAAAAGGAGCATCCCCAAAAGGCTCAGTCCTTCACTAGCAAAGATGGGGCCAGGTTTACCACTTTGTCAACAACTGCGTGATGGATTTCATCATCTACAGTCCATAATATCATCAGAAAATTCAGAGAATCTGGAGAAATCTCTGCAGGTAAGCAGCAAAACCAACATTGAATGGCCGTGACCTTTGACCCCTGCATTAAAAATCTGCATCAGTATGTAAAGGAAATTAGCACGTGGGCTCAGGAACACTTCAGAAAACCATTGTCAGTTAACACAGTTCATCACTACATCTACAAGTGACAGTTCAAACTCTACCATGCAAAGACAAAGTCAGACATCAACAACACACACAAACGCCGCTGTTTTGTCTAAACTATATTGTTAAACTGAATTTCAGTCAAGTAGATACTGTACAGTCCAGTAAAAGGGCATTCAATACATCCAAAGGACTAAACAAAATGTTTAAATTCAAGAGTATTTCATGTTAAATTTGGTTGTTTTTCTTAATATCTGTTTGACAATTCAAGTCAAGAATCATCAACGCAATATTCAATAAAACGGCTTCACCCATCCTGTTGGACCTTTAAAGCGAAGCATATTGTAGTATATAATGTATAAATATCAAACACTCTGTACACTTTTTGATAATATTTTCATACTTCAAAGCTAATGATTGTAATTTTGTCATGTTTCTGTTTCTCATAGATGTTTAACGGTGTGTACATTTTTTCATGTCACACCTGCTTTAGCAATGTTAACGTCTGTTGATTATGTCAATAAAGCTTTTTTGAATTTGAATATTCCACCAATCTCATCTCGCCTCTCTAGAGCAGATTGGTGGTTGTGCCATGAATCCATATTCAACCAAACTTGGTCCATTTATCTTTATTTGCTGCCTCTGATTGAACAAGTCACTCTTTATGTGGGGATTAATTTTGTTATGTCACCAACAGGGGGCGCCAGAGCATTTTTCCAGTCATGACCATGAGCTTTTAATAAGTGCTTCTCCTTTATAATTGAATAAGTTTATTTCTGTTACAACTACTCCTATTAGTGCAAGTAGAGGACACTTTTTACAGGAGTAGATTCACCTGTATGTCTTTCTTTTCTTTCTATATGCCTGACAGACTGAATATTAAAGGCTACACTGAAATATAAGACACTTAATTTGATAGAGGCTGAGAATAATGAGAACCAACACTCATCATTTACTCTCATAAGCAGCAGAAAGTCCATTACGGTCCAAATAAAGATGCCAATCTGTTTTCATAGAGGTGATCTGTCATGCAGTTAATAATCTCAGTGTATTGACTGAAAGCTTGTTATCACTAATAGATTGTAGCGTGAATTGGTCTAAGATGTTAAATTACCAATGAATAAATAATTAGTTAATAGCAGAATGCCAGCATTCAAAACTTAATAAATAAACGAAGTTATAAACTTCAGAATTTTACTTAAACTTAACAATATGCTAGTTTAAATATTCCTCGGGGCACCACCCAATTTTAATAAAAACAGGGAAAATTAAGATAATCAGTCTTTTAATCTGAAAGGTTGCTACACGTATATGAGATCTTGGACTCGGTAACATAGGCCCTTAATTTTCAACACATAACACAAACAACGACGGTCTTTTAAGGTGAATTTATTTACTAACTAATAGGTGAAACATACAAAATAGAATATGAAATGGTGATGATAATAAATGAATATATGAATATATATATGGGAATATAAAAAGACAAAGAATATATGAAACAGGAATAAGAATGAGTTTCTGATTGTGATAAAAACCGGAACACAAATAAAATGGAAAGTCAGACAATGATCAGAGCAGGGACCAACTAAAGTTAAACCTTTGCAAAAACCCCAATTTCTGGCATCGACTCTGAAATACAAGGACAAGCAAAGTGTCTTACTGAGGCAGAGGATTGGCGTGAAGAGTCAGGTGTTGTGGGAGGTGAAGAGAGGTTCGGGATGTTGACAGCTGGAACAGGTTGACGTTGAGAGCTGGAACAGCTGATGCGAGCTGGAAAGTTGAACGGATCGATGAAGGCTCTAGCGGGTCGGCGAGGCTCGGCGAGGCTCGGCGTGGCTCAGCGTGGCTCAGCGTGGCTCGGCGTCCCCGTTGCGAGGCGACGTGTAGGTTGGTGCAGGCCCACGTGGTGCGGCGTCTTCATTGCCAGGCGATGTCTGCGTGCGTGAAGGCCCACGTGGTGTGGCGCAGCCAGTAGGAGTGGAGCAGTTGCTTCGCTCCGGTCGCGGTGCCTGCAGATTGGATGTGGCTTCTCCCGTCACGCTGATGGACAAGGGTGGAGAGCCTTTGAAGTCGTCTGAACTCAGCAGCTGGAAGCGAAGCGGGCCTCCAACGAAGAGCGAGAGACAGAGTCCTTGAAACTTTGCGAAGTAGCAGGGCTTGGTTCACTCGTAAGAGTGGCCGTAGCGATGTCAACAGATCAGAGTTCAGGAAGGAAGAGAGATAGGAAGAGAGCCTTTGTTGCATCGGCACCCAGAACACAGAGAGAGTCTTTGAATCTCCGCGGGAAACAGCAGGAGAAGGGTGCGGCTCCGTCAGTGACGTTGCTGTGGAGACGTTGACGGACCAGAGTTTCGGATGGAAGAAAGTGCAAGAGAGAGCGTGTCTTGGGGAGCTCTGGTTTTATCTGACCTCCAACACCTACTTCAAGTTGACACCACCTACAAAGGCGGTTCCTTCATCTTGCCAGCCAGAAATCTTTAATTAAGTTTAACTTTCACCACTTTAATTACACATACATGATTTTACCATACTTTTACTCTCCAGGTCCACTGCTCTTGAATAAGCCCAAACAAAGCGTTATTTTATTGGAACCTAACCACAGTTATTACATCCTTTAAAAGAAAACCTTTATTACACATGGTATTGTAGCCCAAACACATTATCCATGAAAGACATTATGGTAGGTGAGTACAGGTTTACATGTATTAAAATATCTGTGCATTTAAAGACATTTTTCAATCATATTACACACACAGTGAGATGGGGGCTCCTTGAAACAGTCCAACCAAATTTCTTGGATGCCAGAGGTGTCTCATCACAGTTGTTTCCCACTCAGAGAGGGGCCAGAAGGGGACTCCCGGAGGTCGTAATTTTTAGGGCTCGAAGATAAGAAACACCCTAGAAAACACTTATCTTGCTTACGTCACAACCAACTCTTTGTTTGTTCGTTAACAGAGAGACTCCTTGGCGCCCACAGANATGACCTTTTGGTGACACGAGTCCATTTGCAGGATTTAGGCTTACACAAAACAGATGATTCCTTCTGCATCCTTGACACCTGTCGTAAACTTGATTCAGGATATTGACACTTTGGTACTCATTTCTGAGAACCAAGCTATAGTCTGAGTTGTTTTTCAACTGGATCTTCCGTTGTCCTTTAATCAGAAATCAAGCACCCAAAGAGTAATGGTGAGGAGTGTGTTTTGCCTGTCTCAGATGACACAAAACAGACCTGTTTACCTCTGGTGTTCTGCGAGGCAGTAACTGAATTCGTATAGTGAAGATTCCTGATTGAAGCTCAGGATCCACACTACAAGATGCATCGGGCTTCTGTGTGAAAAACAATAATGATGGAAGAGACTAAATGAGCTTCGTTTGATGAATCTCAAACATTTTATCAGCATCTTCATTCAGGTATGTGAAGAAAAATGTACTATTAAAAAGTCTGTGTTCATGATTATAAAAGGAAATTTAATTTATTTTGACTTTTAACCCATACTTGTGTGCTTTATCTCTTAATATTGACTTTTCAACTCCCTCTATTTGAAATTTCAACCAATATTTATGTCTTTTTTTCTCTTAATTTTGACATGTTGTGCATCAGCATTTCAACATAATACATTAATTGCTGTTATCCATAAATATTCAAATGAACTGTTTTACAACAAAACAGGGAAAAGAAGGCACATGATTATTTTCTGATTGAAAAAAAAGGCTTTTTACTTTCATTTATGAACAGAAGCAGTAGTTTTAGTGGTCGTGTGTCATTTGGATTAATTTTAATTGATAAACTGATTTTCCATGTAAAAAGTATCCGTATTGACGAAAAAATGTTAATGGATGTTAATGATTGATCGCAAATTGATTTTGTGTGAAGAATTTAACCAGTTAAAAATGTATTCATGGATATTCTATCAATAGTCGTGGCAGCAACTGCACCTCATCTCATTTTGTTTTTTTGTCTGCCTGAGACCTTTGCTGAATAAGGAAATAAAAACTTAAAATGAGGAAAAGAAAATAACACAATCAGAATGAGCGAAAAACACTTGTTTTCTATCTCATCAGTTATTAATGATTATTGGTTGTCAGCTTTTTTTAACTATTGGTAAAGAAAAACACAAAATTTAGAGCCCTATCTGGAGAGGTGACAGTGACATCACCAGTTAAAAGTAACTAATAATCTGAGTAGTTTTTTTTTTTTGACGAATACTCTGTACTTTTACTTGAGTATTTTTCTAACACCAGTAATAATAATAATAATAATAATGATAAATTGTATTTATAGAGCGCTTTTCTAGATACTCAAAGATGCTTCACAGACATAAAAAACATCAAAATAAAACAACACAGTAAAGATAACAAAAATAATAACCTATAACAATGAAAACAAGACAAAACAAAACCATGGGATACATTTAAAAGTACTTTTACTTGTGATTGAGTAACAAATTTTCACATACTCTTTCCACCACAGTTGAATAATTTTGGAATCCAGTCATGGGCCGGGTCGGACTGTTTGGTGGGCCGGATTCGGTCCGCGGGCCGCAGGTTGATGATCAATCGGATCGATATCAAATTTTGCAGGATTACATAAAAACAAAAAAGTAAAGAGGAATTAAAAAATGCACTTTAGACAAAAGCTTGGGTCTGGGGAGATATATAAAAAAAAAATATTCTAAGCAGCTGATTTTTCTTCTACCAGCCAGTTTTCCTCCCCCACCTCTTCACCTGACTCCCAAGAACAAGTGAATCAAATTTTCATCTCCTGAGGGGGAAGGGGGGGGGACTCGCCTGTGTGTCAGCTCAGGGTTGCATCATGCCTGGGAACTTTGCTTCAATGGGAGAGAGAGAGAGAGAGAAAGAGGGAGGGAGGGAAAGAGAGAGAGAGACGGTTGCAGATTTGCCACCAAAACACACTCAGCTCCAGAAACATCACCTGCGGAGAGAAACGCTGCGTTTACACCGGAAATCCCTCGTGGGTTTATAGGACCTAACACCCCCCCCCCCACCCACCCCACGTTGTGTGTTTTGATCAGGAATAAACCCGTCTGTGGGTGGATTTTCGGGGGGAGGGGGGCGCCAGAATCTGTCCCTGTGAGGACGGGACCTTTTCAAAGCTGAAGGAAACAACAATGGACCGCGTTTCCTGTGGGAACTCACTCCTGGAGCCGAGCTGCTCACTCTCACGGGACTGTAGCGTTTCCTACAAGGACCACACTCACCTGTTTACTTCTTAAACACTCTTTGGTCTCGTGGGAAGGTGTCGTCGGTGACTTTGAGCGCGTAATGCCCGCGAGGAACAGGTACAACCTGGTGGATGATTTGGCGGACTCAAGGATTCCTCTGCACAATGAGGAGGCGTATCAGCATGGGATCTGTTTCCAAGCCAAGGTGAAACACATCCATGCTTTATTTTAACACCTTTTTATTTTATTTTTTACTGCACAGTCAGTTATAAGTTATGTTGTTGTTTTAAAGTGGGGGGTGGCAGGTGCACTGGACCCCTCAGACTGGAACAACTGGGAAGTTTTAAAACCTTTACAGCAAGTCTGAAAGAAAAGTATGACTAAAAATAAAAGCCTAACAAAAATTATAATTAGTTATTTACAGTGGTGGAAGCAGTATTGAAGATCTCTACTCAAGTACAAGTACTAAAATAAGTACATTGCTAAAATATTACTTAAATTACAAGTAAAAGTACTGGTGTTAGAAAAATACTCAAGTAAAAGTACACAGTATTTATCAAAGAAACTACTCAGATTATTAGTTACTTTTAACTGGTGATGTCACTGTCACCTCTCCAGATAGGGCTCTAAATTTTGTGTTTTGCTTTACCAATAGTTAAAACTCTAACAATCAATAATCATTAATAACTGATAAAATAGAAAACAAGTGTTTGTTTTTTTGCTCATTTTCATTGGTTGTTTTTTTGTCTTTCTTTTCCTCATTTTAAGTTTTTATTTCCTTATTCAGCAAAGGTCTCAGGCAGACAAAAAAACAGAATTAGATGAGGTGCAGTTGCTGCCACGACTATTGATAGAATATCCATAAATACATTTTTAACTGGTTAAATTCTTAACACAAAATCCATTATTAACATTTTTTTGCTTTGTTTTGTTTTTCATCCATATGTCCTGGTTTTCATTGGCTTATTTGCTATCAAATCACTTTACTGGCTACAAAAATGCAGATAAAAGGTCTAGATATTAATGAAAATTGTACTCAGTACTCAACTATGATTTTAAAAGTAACTAAGTAGATTACATGGCATAATGATTATTTAGGTACAAGTAACAGCACAGACTTCAAAATCTACTCATAAAAGTACAAGTACCCCAAAAAACTACTTAATTATAGTAATCTGAGTATTTGTAATTAATTACTTCCACCCCTGGTTATTCCTTGGGGTGCATCGATCACATTTTTGCCAACACCTATATATTTTTTTTATAACTGGCTGCACACACCTTCAATGTTCCAATCGTATTTTATTGAAGAACATTACACAATACCTGTGAAACAATACAAAGTTGATGTTTTAACTAGGATTTTTCGGGACAGATGCTGATACTGATACTGGGGGCAAAAGAAAACCGATATCCGATATATCGCTGATATCCCACGATATAGACATTTGCAGTACAGGCCAACAGTTTGGACACATTTTCTCATTTAATGCATTTTCTTTATTTTCATGACTATTTACATTGTAGATTCTCACTGAAGGCATCAAAACTATGAATGAACACATGTGGAGTTATGTACTTAACAAAAAAGGTGAAATAACTGGAAACATGTTTTATATCCTAGTTTCTTCAAAATAGCCACCCTTTACTCTGATTACTGCTTTGTATACTTTTGGCATTTTTCAAGAGGTCGTCACCTGAAATGGTTTTCCCTTCACAGCTGTGTCTTATCAGGGTTTATTAGTGGAATTTCTGGCTTTATCAATGTGGTTGGGACCATCAGTTGTGTTGTGCAGAAGTCAGGTTAATACACAGCCAACAGCCCTATTGGACAACTGTTAAAATTCATATTATGGCAAGAACCAATCAGCTAACTAAAGAAAAACAAGTGGCCATCATTACTTTAAGAAATGAAGTCAGTCAGTCCGGTAAATAGTCATGAAAATAAAGAAAACGCAAATTGAATGGAAAGGTGTGTCCAAACTTATGGGCACACCTTGTAATTACTGATGCTTCCACTAAAAACTAACCCTCATTTTCAGAATTGAACCGGAAATGGTAATAGTAGGGTCAAAATGAGTCATCAGTTCAAAGTCCATCCATAAAGCTTGTTATTTGCAGCATGCTTGTTATACTGTGTTGTGCAATAAGAAAGTCAGGACTTCCTGGCACATGGGACAAAGAAGCACAAATATAACCTGAACAAGCACATGCATGTATGTATAGGAACAGTATGGAAAAATGTAGGAACACAGGTGTGTTTAGCAGGTGTGTACCAGCTTAATCCCCCCTGTTGTTATTTTATCATAACTTTGTTAATATATAAATGTGTTGGAAGCATCTCTACTAAAAAGGAGAAACAAAAACTTGGAGAAAATGTTACACCTTGTACTTTTTATGCCGTCAGAACAGATGTTGCAGAGTAAATCTGAAAGTTTAAAAAAATCACCGTCTCCACAATGAGAATTTACTATCACATCAATTTTTTACCATGAAACAGCATCAGTCAACTCCTCAACAAAGAAACAATGATACGCTAACTTCTAAAATCTTACATTTCCACCATGTGCCCTGTGCACCTGTTGTTCTACATTGTGCTTCGGTTGAACGGGTACTGTCCCCTGAGAAAAGTAAGGCAGAGCTCTCTGGCAGGAAGCCCTAAAGGCAAACACCTCATGTTCCCTTCCAAAGCATTGTATTCTCAGCAGGAACATCTCAGCAGAGGCAAAGAGAGACTAAAGAGGATGTTAACTGAGAAAAAAAGAGAAGAAAAGAGAAGAGTTCACAAGCAAGATGTCCAAACAGGCCTCAGCTAATCACTGTCTGGCTTTTAGTGTTTGTAGTAAAACTGGGTTGAACTTTAAATCTTAAAAGCTGCAAAACTGCATAACATTTCAGTTTTTGAAATGTCACTGCAACACAAGTGTAATTTAAGACATTTCACCCCAGATAAAAGACTTAAAGTAGCTGGGGGATCATTTTAGTTAAATTAAAACAAGTCTTAACCTTGTGCTAGAAGTGGTTGTGTGTCGAAGTTACCATAGTCAAGCTGAGGCCAGCAGGGGGAATTGTGGTTAAAAGTAAGTTTAGTTGAAACCAATAGGTAAATAAACCTAGTTCTTTTAAATTATAAGCTCAGTTTTTAAACGATATAGCAGGATTTGTATTGAACATGCCTACCTATGGTTGAAGTTCCCACTACTTATGCCAGTAAAGCAGTAAACAATCTGGGAGTAAGTGGGGATACCTCTTGTGACCACTGATATTTATTAAGTGGGTAACTTGTAAGCATGAATGTCCTTCCGCTGTAAAATTGGGGTATCAAACCAGAACTAATCTGAAAAAAAGAACTGTTTTCATGTGATTAATTTAAAGTCTACAAGTTTTAAAATTGTGTGAGTTTTTGAAGAACAAATGAAGAGTAATGCAGAAAAGTAAAGTTAAACTTCTGCATTGAATTGACGGTGCAGTCTATAATGTTTGTCCGCGTAGCCATTCTGAAGCTAAGACTACATGTTGAAACGAGACCAATTGCTGAGAAAAATAAATCTGGGGAGAAGTAAATTTAACTCAATTGAATCCCAGAAATCAACAAAAAAAATGAAAGTTAGTGTCTTCACATAAATACATCTAGTATTGAAGTCGAAAATATTGAAATACAAGACAATGTGATTTTTTTTTTAACATGAATAATTTAAGTGATGTGAGGCAATATTTTTGAAATCATCCACACAAGAGACAATCTTGTTGTTTTAATGTTTCATTTGGTATTTCTAGAACCAGAAAGTGAACTTAATTCCTTACCATACCTTTACTTGTTACCATGAGTGAAGAGGGCACACAGTGGACATGAGAGCCTGCTGTACATGGATGAACCACACAGGTGGCACAAACTGTTTATGTTGTCAGTTCATGCCAGTGTGGCTGCCTACACTACATGGAGTAGATCTGCTGTCTATGCTACGTGGCGTAGATGGGCTACACCCAATAGTGTAGACTGGCAACCCCTCACCCTTCATGAAAAAACATCAAAATATTCATTCATACAAAGACTAGTTTTGTTTGACCAAGTTGGTTTGACTGGCTAAGTTCATTTACCCCATTGAAAAAATTGAGTGATTTACAAAAAGCTCAGTTTTGCTTAATCTATTTGACAAAATCAAGTTTACTTTACTTGGATTGTAATTTTCATGTAAACAAAAGTGGTTGAGACAAAAAGCAATCTTGGTACACAAATGAATTATAATAATTATAATAATAATAATACATTATTTATAGAGCGCTTTTCAAAAAAACTCAGTCGCTTTACATCGAAAATGTTAAGAGTGCAGGTAAGAACAAACAGGTAAAACAATATTTTACAGGGTAAAAATAATAACAGTGCAGATTAGTAACAATTTAAATTATGAAAAAAGTTGCCTTAATTTTCTTAGGTGGATCTACCAGAGAATTTCTATCAGTGTGTGATTGGTCAACATCTGGAATAAGTTTCTTCCTCTCCAATGTCTCCTCTGTCCTGCAAGAGTTGGTGAACAATACTTAGCTTCTTGTATCAGCTGAAATGTAGCATAAAAAAGCTTAAAGTGAGAGGAAAAAATGCAATAGTGCCCCCATGTGTTTTGGAGTAGAACTGCAGAATGCAAGGACACATCGAATTAGAAGTATGTATTACTCAAAACTGCATTGGTCACAACAATGCAGAACTGAGGCTTAGCTATGTATTACTGCAGAGGAAAGACAATTAAAAGGTATTTAAGACTATTAAAAAAGTTTAGTTGAAGTAAACTCTTTAGTTTTTTGATATGTTCACTGCTTGACAACACAATGACCCAAAACTAATATCATTATCTTAAAGTTGAATGAGGAATATCACTGATCTTAAAATTGTAGCTGAGTTGTGATGAGCATCTTCTAACGTGTTGTGTGTTTTTTTTACTACAGTACGTTGGGAGTCTCGATGTGCCCAGACCAAACAGCCGGATGGAGATCGTTGCAGCCATGAGGAGAATCAGGGTAAGATGAAGTCATGGAGGACACAGACACACAACCTTCATCAGTCTTATGATGATAAAAAAATATAATCAGACACAAACAAATAGTTCTTGAAGTTGTTATGAGACCTTCACAGTCTGGACAACTGAGCTTGACTTCTGGGAAATAAACAGGGGATGCATTTTGAAATGGAAAGAAATAAAAAGAAAGGACAGGATGGGAGAGGAGGAGAGTAGTTTATTAACTTGACTGTTTGTGAAAGCTGAAGGGCTCAGTGTGTGTTTGTGTTATCACAACCTTTAATTAAAGCCAGACTATCAGGTGTTTTATTGTGATAGTTCGGAAAGACCGCATTACATTTTTTTTCTACTTTTTAGCCAGACATACTTTTTCTCTTTCGCTGAGAAAGAGCAAACATTTTACAGTCAGCAAATATTCTACAGCAGAATGAATCATGTGTATTACGCAAAAATGGGCTTACACTTGAATAATTCTTCGGCACTTTAGCTCTACAAAGTTTTTTTTTTATGACGCAAACTTCAGACACAGAACTGAATAAGGGAAGATATCATTTTAAAGGTGTAAATCATAGACTGTATAAGACATGGACGTAGTCTCCGTGACGTCACCCGTCTGATACTGCAGCTCCGTTTTGAAGTAAAACGGCGGGCACATTGGAGTTGGGACCAATGACTGTATATAGGCCCAATTCCAATTCCTTTCTTAACCCTCAATCTTAACCCTCAAGCTCAACCCTCAATCTTAGTAGCCCTCAAAACCAAGTGTTAAGGTCTATCTTGTGACTTAGAAATGGGACACCCCTTAAATGCAAGTGAAATTGTTGTGGACTGTCTGTCAGTTATTCCTTCGGTTAGCGTTATCAAAAAAATATCTGTATAAATAACACAACCACGGACATATTCAGCTGTCACAGCATACCATAGTTTATTGAAAGGTAAACACCAGCTATAACTATCGTTACATAACTCTGCAGCTACAGGAGATGACATTAGCCCGGTCATCTTATACCATTATCAGCACAAGCATGTTATATAGGCTGTTATCTTGATAAAACAATTACATTACCACAGAGAAAAATGACCATTTTGTAACGTTTACTAACTTTAACGATAACAACATGGCTTGTCCGCACCGGACGCTATTGACAAAAGATCGTAAAATGAAAATAAATGTTCTGCAACAACGAGGTAAATAATCCATAAAATGGGTCTAAACTAAGATAATACAATGGTTTTCGTAATATTTATATTTCCATTAACAAAGAAAATACTATATTTGTAGCTCGCCTTCTCTGCCGCTTTGGACGCCATGTTTATTTACCGACAATACGCAATGCATTCTGGATGTCCCTTAGTCCCAAGGGTGGTGTCGGAAGATCTCAGTATTGAGGGAGATACAGCCCTCAATCTTGCCCCTCAACCTCAACTTTCTGAGAATCGGGACAGCACTTACACTTCGCGGGAGCGCGCATTTTGAGATGAGGGTTAAGATTGAGGGTTAAGACAGGAATTGGAATTCACCCATAGAATGGACAGCGTGCTTCCGCCTGTCACCGTTCTACGTTTTTGAAGCCAAAAAAACCTGTTTCTCTAGCCGCCATTGTGCAGCCAGAGTCTGCGCAGTAGAGAATTTCTGGTGGAGCCAAGTAAAAAAGAGAAATAAAAATATTTATTTCTTCTTCTTCAGAAGGTTTAGTCTCCTTTTGGTTCTCTATCCCGAAGTTTCTTATATCCCCGGTAAAAACTACTCACGAACGGCAGCTGTCAACTATCGTAAAACGAAACTTATATCGCGTTTTTTAACGTCCAATAACTAATGAGAAACTAACTTCTTAGAAAAAAAAACACCCGAACACAATGCAGCCAAATGACATCATCATACTACCTTAGCGTAAGGATGAGAGAAACGTTTCTACGAGGTATCGTAATTTTTTAAAGTTTTCTCGGCTCATATCTGGAATACATGGGGAGGCGGGGCTTATGACCTATACTGCAGCCAGACACCAGGGGGCGGGGCTTATGACCTATACTGCAGCCAGACACCAGGGGGCGGGGCTTATGACCTATACTGCAGCCAGACACCAGGGGGCGGGGCATCTGCTGGAAGCTTCAGTTTGAGCCGAACGTTGTTACGTCCACTCATTATACAGTCTATGGTTGGGACGAGTGACGGGTGCCCAAACTCACAGCTATTGGGCGCCTGCAGCCACGTGATCTGAGCTGTGGCTCTGATTGGGCAAGCTCTCGATCTTAATATCTTCCAAACGGACGAGTTGGAAAAAAATTCACCCTCCTCACAGTGTGTGCTGTTAGCGAAATAAGCGATACAGACTGGAGACAGAGTTTGTACCAGGCTTTAAATACAATAATTTCGTTACGTGACTTGCGGTACTTCCGGAGCCAGCCTCAAGCGGTCACTCAAGGAACAGCAGCTTTGAAGCACTTCTGTGTTGTCTCATTTTTTCAGACTGGAGGTTACCGCTTGGTGTAAATAGAGGAAATAATACAAAACAAAAAAAAAGTCAAGAGCAAACCAAAACGAAAATAAAACAACAACCATATCTTCACTCCTCTATTACATTCAGTCAGACGAAATTTGGCCTTAAGGGTTTAACATTTTCTGTGCATTTGGACCAGATTTTGTAAAATCTTTCCTTCTGAATATTATTTTAATCTAGTCATCGGTATTAGGGAGATCAATACTCAGCCATTTCTTTGTAGCAACTTTTTTGCTTGCTGCCAAAAGAATCTGTGCTCATTTTTTATGATTTATATTCCACCCATTACTGAAAAAGTCACCCATGAACAGGATATTGAAATTAAAGGGGATATTAATTCCAAAAATATTAGTGATGTGCCTGTGAATTTCCTACCAAGAAAGCATTATAACTGGGAAATTCCAAAAAATATGATAATGATAGCCTTGTAATTATTTAACCGTGACATTGTGCTTAGTCTTTCCCTCAGTCGTGTTACTATGGGGGTCAGATTTTCATTTTTCCAGAAGTCAACACACAGCTGTATCAGACGTCCTGGGCGTTTCTGTAATTCGGGTGTGACTCACTCGTCCAGCTCGGTTCAGACACGACAAGGCTCTCAAGCCCGGCTGAGTGAGCACACACACCGGAAAGAGATGTGAGATTCTTACTTTTGCAGAGCTGCTAAAAATCCATAATGTGCATTTATCCTTTGAAAAATACATGAGTCTCGAGCTACAACACTGAAACAGATTTTGAATCCTTTTGGGGAATCATCCTTCCTGGAGACCTCGTTTTGGCTCGTGTAGAGTAAAATATTTGGTTTGTAGGAGGCTGGTTTGTTGTGCTGAGTGTGAAACTGTGTATGTGTGGTTGTAAAATTAGAGAAACGCGCTGCGAACAAAGAAAATAAACCAAGTAGATCTTGGAAACAGAGATAAATTCCCTGTGTTTATACGTTGTGATGCCTTTGTGAATAGGCTGAGATTGCAAACCGTGTATTTTCTTTACGATTCTCAAAGTGTTAAATCAATACAGCCGTAAAGAAAATTCTGTCCACCACAGGCAGAAGAAGAGCATCGAACAGCAGAGGCATGCAGAAAGGAAAGATGGTTTTAATTGCTTGAATCTAACTTTTCACTCACATGTATTTTTAGGAAGTCAAAAGCCAAAGAAAGCACAAATGCACTATTTGTGTTTATTTATATCTTGAGTGTGTTCTCAAATATGAATGCATACACTTTATATTTGTGCATCTGTGTATATTTAGTCCCCCTTGAGATCCAAAGAAAGCCTTGAATGAATTATAGATGAGTGGGTCTATTTAGGTTGTAACTCTCGGCCTATTGTGTGGACTATCTTTGCTTTTGAAAGGTTAATGACTGAAGCAGAGCACGGCTCTCCAGGGTCCCCGATGAGGGATGTAAACAGGAGAGACTGGCTGATGGAAAGGACCAATCTATAAAAACACAACCTCTAAATCATCAATACGCCATGTGTGTTTAATGTTGTCTCTGCTGACTGTGGAGAGAGAGACGCTGCTATTTATAGACTGGTGTTATTACTGTTAACTGACCGATGGATGACTCTGTTGGAGCTTTGGACTCTGTCATGTCATCTTTGTTGTGCATCTTCTAACTGCATTATTCACTCAACTTAAAGACATTGAAGTTAGATAATATTTGCTCTAAATTGTTGCACTTTAACCCTTTAGGTCCTGAGCCCTAAGATGCCTGCCTTGATTATTTTGCTTATGTTGACTATAAATGGTGGAAAATGTCCTGTGCATAAGTGCTTAGGCCCACTTTTTCTGGAATACTTTGAACTTTCAATATCAGGTGTTATTTCCCAATTTACTGCACGTTATGTGAGAGAAAAATTGGATGTTAGAGGTTGAGTGAAGAAAAAAACACTTTAAACAAACTGATTAAAAAATTTTAACAGGAGAAGTTGAAAATTTGAAAATTAGCAAACAAATGTACAACAGTGTGTATGAGATTTTTTCTCTTAATTTGTAAAAAAAAAACAAAAAACAGGTATTTGACAGCATCACCAGATCCCCCAGCATCTCACAGCTTCTCCCTCTCTTTGCGCAAAAGCCACTGAAGAACGTTTTCTTCTCTTCACAACACAAAAATTAATTCTGGAAGAAGAGGAGAAAAAACTTCAGCCACTTACGCCTATTGTAGAGTACAAACAATGCATGGTACAGTATTTATATAGATTAGCAACATTACAAGCCTCAAATCAGGCTCACACAGAATAAAGAAGACTGGAAGCACATTTCTGAGATCGCAGCAAGTCTTCATGCCCTATTTTGCGCACAGTGTGTAATACACACATTCTTGAATACAGTACAAACACAGGACGTTACTCCGTTCTAAAAAAGTTAAAATGTACTGTAAACAGGGAAATATGTTCATGTTGTAGAAATCAGACTCAGTAAATCCTTTCAAATGAGTCAAAATACAGGCATCAAGTTATGCATGTGAATGTGAAGTTAAAACCAGACAGAGAGAGCTTCATTCATCCCATCTAACGTTACCTTTTCTCACATGAAGTTGCTCCTATTTTCCTCAGTCATGCAGAAACTTCAGAGGAGGTTTTATATCCTCTTTTTGGCGTTTTTGAAAAAACTTTGCTCTGTTTTCTCTGTGCTTCCCTCTCATCCATCCTCTCCGCGGTCTGTGTGTTTATTCGCAGGTTTCCCTAAACGCTTGAGTGAAATTACCGTAATAACCACATATTGGCTGAAAGAGCAAAATCTCAGCTTTCAGAAATCATTGGAATTGGTTAAGAGCAGACCTGTCATGATAACAGATTTTGCTGGATGACAAATTGTCCCAGAAATTATTGCGATAAATGATAATATTGCCATGTTGATACCATTTTCGACTAATATAGTAATAATAATGGTATAATAGTGCAAGTACACCCTTTCAAAGACAAATAACCTTTTATTTCTTAAGAATATTTAAAATTGGAGGTATATTGGGGAAAAAAGACATTGTAAATATCCAAAATAGATAATCAACACAATCAAAAGCAATAAATAAAATGGACTGTCAGCCTCTGTTAACAAATGCACTTGAATAAAAACCACACAAAACCAAAAGCGATATGATAAACAATATAATCATAGCTCATTTTTAATTATTGTGCAATTAAATGATTTATTGTGACAGGCCTAGTTAAGAGATGGTCAAATCAATGTGAAAAAGAAAGGTGATAAAAAATGTGATATGATATTTGTGCCCACCCCTGGGAACACGTGAGTGCTTTAGAGTTCTCGTGCCATTTGCCAACTCAGATGTAATTAGCTACGTGTTGAGTAATATTGCCTGACCTCAGTGACTTCCTCTTCATTGCTTTCTGCCAGAGTAAGAACTTGTCTCTAATTTAAGAGCACAACATTTCATCCGAGGGACTGAGCGGGGACTCTGCAGGGCTGAGTGTGAGTAAATAGAGAGGAGAATGAAGTGATTCCACTTGGAGAAAGACTTGAGAGGAAGTCCTGGCACGGAGAGCGTTTGCGTGGTGGCTGGCAGAGGCGTCGCCGTTTCATCTCCCTCAGCTAATCTCTTTGGTCTCAGTCGATGTGAGAAAACAGGAGCAAACATGAGAGGAGAGAGGGGCCCGGCAGACGCCACCAGATGATCACATCTGAGCAAACAGGGAATATGACAGAGCAGAGGGAGGGGGGGTGTGCTCACTGAGTCAAGACCTCTGTCGTTGGACAAACACACACCTGCCGCTCCCACAGAGAGAAAGTGAAAGGACCTAGTTCTGTACCCTGTGGATCTTTTCAGCGTTGTGTTTTTGTTAAACCTTCTCCTTTCATGGACAACTGCTCCTACTGTGCTGCTGTGTGAGAACTGGATTCATTCAGTTTGACTAGTGGTACAGAAACCACTCCGAGTGTGTTAAAAAAAACAAAAAAAACTCCACACGTTTATGCACACATGAGTGTGTGTTGCATTCTAACAACCTCCGTAATTGATAAACTGAAGCTGAATAACAAAAGCTGGGGTGGCTGCAGCCCACATGGCGAGGTTTGGTGTAGTCTGCCACAGCTCACTGCCCCCAAATCGGACGTTGTGTGTATATTCTGGAATTTATTCAGGAAACAAACATGCTCTATTTACAGGAGGGCCGCTGTGTTGCCTTTAAAAAAGAAAGAAGTTAAAGGCTATTCTCTCTTCTGTCACCCCCCCCTCTCCCTGCGCTTGTTTTCTTTCCACCCCTCACTCTCCTCCAACAAAAATAGACCGTCTCAATTTAGCCCATCTCTGCCCATCTACTGGGTGCAGTCAGGAATAGATTTTTTAGGCTGAGGGCGAGCTATGCATGCTTCCCTTTGAATTTTGATCGGCTCTAATGGGATTTTATGCCTCTCTCACATGTCCATCAGGATGCAGCCTACCTCCTCTGCCAGGCTGCCAAGAGTCTTGCTAAGAAAATAACACGGCCCCCTTCTTTCTGCATTTGTCCCCATGTCAGTTTAGGAGCATCCCATGGGAAGATCTCTTGTTTTCCATGTGAGAAAATAAAATCCCCATTCAATTTTTAATTTCATTTCTTGTACCTTAATTTGGGTAGGGGTCAGATGAGTACGTGTCAGTCCTCTGAGTGCACGCTTAGCTGTCACGTCTTAGTCAGGAGCAGATGTTTGGTAGACAAGATGGATGTAGTTGGGAAAACAGGCCCTCCAGACCTTAAAAGGAGTATAACGGATATTTTTACTCTGTGCTTTGTATCCTTAAGTGTCTTTACTCTTAACTCAAACAGTAAATTGAAAACTTAAAGCAAAAAGAGCTGGGTTGTAGAGCATAAGAGAATATTGCAGTGCTAGTGTTTTGTACCCTGCCCTGGCCAAATAAAGATGTGTATGTGAAAGGATATTGATTCCTCTAATAAGTAAAATCAACAGGCACCAAATTATGCATGAAAATGCGTATGTGAAGTAAAAACCAGACAGATAGAGCTTCATTCACCCTGACATTCATCCCATATAACGTTACCTTTTCTCACATGAAGTCGCTCCTTTTTCTCTCAGGGTCATGCAGAAACTTCAGATGAGGTTTTATAACCCTGAGATGGGATCTAGTTTTCCTGGTGTGTAATTAATGAAAAAGTTTTTTTCAGGTCAAATGTAGTACCAGTTATTTACTCAGGGCTCATTATGGAGAGTAGACAAATGAATGTTTAAACTTCAACCAGCTGTTAGCAGTTTTTGGAAAACTTGCGATAAAGACTTCGCTTCCCATAAGCCTTTGAAGTGGTCTCTTAATTTTTTCCAGAGCTGTATAAAAATGAGACTTTTTCGTGATCGTTTTTAAACTGCTCACAGCCCCTTTAAGATTTCATGTTCCCAAAAAAAACATGTTATTTTACCAAACTATTAACTATGCTAATTAGTGATCCTAATATATAAAACCAGTACTATTCTGATGTTTTTGATCTGATGCCTGTTCCAAAAATCATTTAAACATCAACTCATCTTGATATCATTTTGGCTAAAATTTCTTGATTTTGTGGCCCAACGTGTCCCAGAAAATGAGGAGAAATGAGAACACAGCTTAAGTCCGATAGGGGGGGGGGTTACAGTGGGGGAGGACGGTGGGGTGCTGTTTTGAGTGCACTCTCATGTGTAAATAGGGGGCATGTTGTATTTAGCCAGTCATGACACATACTGGGGGGCATTGTTTTCACTTTGTGGCCTATTCATTCTAGCTTAATGGCAGATGTACAATAGCGTAATAGGTGACCTATTTGTGAACTGGATTAAACGTGATGGCAGCTTTCAAAGTGTGCAGTCAGCCTTTGTTCATCCAGAGCCTCCTCAGAACTGGTGTCTCATTCTTGTTTCTTAACAGTCTCTTAGAAAAAGAGTCACAAAGTGTTGTCACTTTTTATCTGCTGTGTGGCCTGTTTGAATAGTGTTATAAAACATTGAGGAGTCTTCAGGGGTAAGTGGTTCATGAGCTCGATATGAGATAGTGGGGACCTGCAGGGCGTGTTATTGAACGATTGTACTTGGTATACCAGCTGTTTAAAGGCTAAAGCCAGGACTATACTTGAGCATGAAGAACAAAATGTCATCAATAACTGCATTAGTATCAATAAAATCTTACCAATTCCCATCCCTAACTGTAACAAATGCAGACCTTGTTTTTCCTTAAGTGAAAATGTGCCACAAATTTTTACGTGATTAAACTGTTTTTTCAGCCATTTCTAAGCAAAACATTAAGCATTTGACTATGAATTGAAGGTAATGTTAAGTACTTTGAGAAAAGTCTCCTGAAGAAATGGTTGCATTTTTTCCATGCGTATATATAGACCTTATACAACCATGAAAAAAAAATCACAGGATTTAAAGCATATGATCTGAAGTTAAAGCTCTGAAACTTGATGCTTTGTAGTTGAAGTCAGATGAGAAGCACTTAGATGATATTCCACCAGCAGCCCCCTGAGTCCAAAACCCATTACCTCTGTGAAATCATTTCTCTTCATGCTGAGGTTGAAAGCTATATCTCACCTTTAAAGATGCACAGTCATTTTAATGCACTCATGAGTTACTATCACGTTATGTAAGCTTCCTCTCTCTCTTTTTTTGTAAGTATTTTTCTGCTAAGCTCATGCTTTTTTTTTTTTTTGCCCACGTTTGTGTGCTATTGGTGAAACACACTGCAGGGACAGCAGGTCTTTGCTCACATGGTTGGACAGACAGGTGGTGAGTGGTCCCTGCCTCCACGAGAAGCATCATGTCGCACGCATAAACACACACACACACACACTCACGCACACAGGCTCCTGCTTTCATCATCCGCCCTGAAGCTATGCCATGTCTTTCAGCACTACAATTAGTCAAGCTTTATATACTCTGATCCTTTCTACCCACGCTCTCCCAAAACAAGCCCCATGCTCAGAAAAAGACATCACTAAAGCCATGAAGTCAACCCTGCTGCAGCGCCTGGAGGCACATTTTCTTTACAGGCGTTCCCTGACCATTGATTTTGATTGCCTTGGCACACAAACTGGAGAAAGTTGTGGTTTTATTTGCGGAATGCAGTGACAAATGTATAAGATTTTCTAAGAACAAAACAAGATGGATGTTACATTTTTTTAACTAATGGCCCTTTTCCACTGACTCGCCTTGGCCCTACTTGCCTCTACTCGGTTTGTGTTGCATTTCCACAGGCGCGGTACTACACGTCAGACGCCAGTTTTTAGTACCTGCTTTACCCTGGTTCTAAGCGAGTAAAGCCGGTACTAAAAGGTGATGTCGACGGACTGCCGGTCACTCATTGGTCAGAGAATGTTGTCTCCGAAACTTCACTTTCTGACTCTGTACAAATCACTTACAAGAGGAAAACGAATAAGTCAGCGACAGGTTTTTAATGACATTTAAACCCGACGGCACAGAACCAGACTGAATGAAGACAAAATACAGCCCTAAAATACACCTTCATGATTCCTAAATAAGTTAAAAGTCCTTTGTAAACAAAAAAGAAGTTAACAGCAAAGATAGATCGGTTTAAAGAGTCTGTTAAATTAAATAAAAGTTCGTCGGCACAGGAGCGATCTGTCTGCCACGAGAGTCTTTAAGCACCAATCAGTCCATTAATCCACAGGGAACCAAAAAGGAAAACCAGTTCAAAGAAGAATGATTGATCGACAAAAAATCTCTGGTATACCAGGCCCAAAAATCAAAAATTAGAGCGATCTCACTGGATCCAGGGAAGAGTTAATGTCAGGAAGCAGCTCTTTCGTTTTCCTCCGCGTGCAGCAGCACGAAGCTGTTGTTTACCTCTGTTGTCATGACGCCCGACATTGAGCGGCTGTGTTACTTTAATGAAATCTTTTGAAAGCTTTTTTTTTTTCCTTTAAAGACGACGGTGGCACACGTCAGTACAAAATTATGTTTGTGTTGCGTTATAGGTGACATGCTCGCACTTCTGCGCAGCACTTAAGCGCAGCTGTGTTATAAGATCCACGCCCACCGTGAGTCTGTAGTCGGGTGGGTGGAAAAGGTAAACAAACCGAGTGGAGCAGAGTAGAGTAGAGCTGGAATTGCATAGTGGAAAAGCGCCATAAGTCAGCTGTAGAGAAAAGGGGCTATTTTCTGAATCTATTCAGGTGTTTTACAACATGTCAGCATGTCAGAGCTTTCTGTTATATTTCTGTGTCAGAGTCCAGTCCTGAAACCTGCCTGTTACTGTTGTTGCTGCATCCTGTAGCTAATCTGGAGAACAAATAGAGCCAAAGTCAACAGAACATGAGCTGGACGCGTGGTTACTATCAGTGTGTGTATGCCTTTGTGTGTGTGTGTGTGTGTGTGTGTGTGTGTGTGTGTGTGTGTGTGTGTGTTCCTACACCTGCAAAACTGGCAGTCAGGGAAGCATATTTGCACCCAGCTGTTTCTTTGTCCTTGAGTTTGCACAATACACCACCTTGAAAGTGGAAGACTAAGAATACCTATAGAAACAAAGGCAAAAATGAAAATCTCAGAATGTGTTTGTTGTCTGTTCAGTAACAACTGTCTTGTTAGTTTTAAACACTTCTTTGACTTTGTCTCTTTCTGCTTTAAATCTCTTAAACTCTCCTGAGAATCCAGGATAGGCTGAAAGTTTTGTGCTGACACAGAAACTTCACCTTTTTGATTCATCACAATTAAAAACTGCAGATTAATCACAGAGTTTTAAGCCGTTATTTAATCTGATGTGAACTGAGTGAACTTGTACTTTTTGGTTTCTCGTTGTTGTACCTTTCTGCCTGGCAGCGTTGCTTCTTACCATGAGTAGGCAGATAAACTAGGTCTATTGTATTATGGTATCGTTTGTTGGATAATGATTGAGGAAAGCGCTGCAGGCTTTTGAGCTGGCAGATAGGCTGCCCTACTTCTCAATGATATTCGGCGCTGTGTGAGAGTGTGTGTTAGTGTGTGTGTGTGTGTGTGTGGATGTGTATAGGTGTGTGAGGAAGCATTCATCTCACTCCTCTCATCTTCTTCCAATATTCTGCATGGAAAAGCCTCAAGGTCTCCTTCTCCTGCTCCCATCGTTCAAGGTCTCCCCCCTGCACCGTCTGTGTCGCCACCTTCACGTCTCTTTCTCTGTCTCTAAATTTATTCGTCTGCTCTTGTCTCAGTGTGTGTTTGTTTGAACATGCAGGGAGCAGACACAGGTTAGAAGATCTGATGCTGAGTCGACAGTTAATCGTTTCTGACTCCCTGACGTTGACATCTCCATTAACTAGTCTCAGACATTCAAACCTCTAAATGAGCCGGACTGATATTTGATTTTTGGGGCTGATGCTGATACCAATACTGGGGCAAAAAAACCCCAACTGATGTCTGATATCTGAAATACCAGCTGCTAAATTAAATAAAAACATTGAGATATGTAGAATATATACTGTTTATCAACAAAATTTATTATAATACTTAAAATGTGAATCAAGACAAAGAAAAAGAACACTATAAAAAAGAAAACAAGGAACTTTAACCCCTTGGTTCTCACCCAATTCTGGCCAGTTTTTTATATGTTTCAGAGCTTATAACTGTTGTACTATAAGGTCAAAATTCATCAGTGACACCTCAGTTGAAAGATTAAAGTCTCTAGTTTTAGAAAATGTCATGTTTTTATCTGTGGCTAAAGTCCACATCAGGATAAATGCAGCTGAAACATTCATTTTTTATAACCAACTTTTTCCATTTAACTTCAAGATGCTTCATGCCAGACATAAAACATCACTTTTGAAATTTGAAATTTGAGCTTTCTCGGTAAAACCTTGTAGGAGTTAGAGAGTTAGAGAGTTTTTAGTCTCAGGTGACCAAACACCAGCAGATGCATTCTCATTTTCTGTAGTCTAGAGTGACTAAATCATTCAAACAAAACCAGCTGTATCAGTGCTCAGTGTCCTCTTTGTGGTCAACTTTGTTCTCTCTGTGAAAAGTTTTGCTAGAAATTCTGAAATTATAGCTCCCTGTCATGGATTGTACCACTCCTGTTGCGTAAATGTGAATGATTGCGCATGACAAAAACGTCAATTTTTTTAAAGTCTCTCCAGCTACAGCAGGCTTTGTGTGAATGGTAAGGCTATTGGTTACTGTGCGTGTGATTGACAGGGCTGGTAGCCAATTAACGAGGCTGTGAGGCCGGATTTGCGCAGCATGAGCTAACAGTACTAGCGCATCAAGCAAAGAGCAGTTGTTGTATAAATCAGGCTCCCCTGGCATCAAATCTCCATGTATCAAGATAAGGACACTTCTGTTGGTGTAACTCGAAGTCTAAGCAAATAAAATATTTCAAGCTTTGTCAGATTGACATTGAGGAGGAAATGCTCTAAGACTGCGAAGCTGCTGTTATTGATGAGAACGGACACAACAGACAGACAAACAACGGACTTTACAGGAGAAATTTCACCACTTGGAATAATTTGATGAAACAACACTTTTGATATGTTTGAACTCTGGATTCCTCTGGTGGAAAGGAGAGTGAATATTCAGGGTACGGGCGTCAGGATGTGACAGGTATGACGTCCCAGTTGTTGTGATCGCCATCAGAGTGATTCTTTCACGAGTTACGTTTTGTCGGTCAAGAAAACAAACTTAGTGGCTGAAATGTGAAGGATCTAAGCTTTCTAATCTGGTATAGCATTCTGATGTTCGACAAAGGTGTTGCTGTTTATATTTTGATGTCGTCAGAGGAATGGCAAACGGCTCGGACCAGTTTGGAACTAAAGGGTTAAACTTTTGTTTTTTGTTGTTGTTTTTGGCAGTGTGTGGTTTTTAAAGCATCCTCTGCCCCCAGTTGCTGAACTCTCCGCTGTAGTGCACAGCTACAGCTCACCCTGTTACACTCTAATTGGATAAATGATGTGAACCGCTGCTGCTCATCTTAAGGACTTTAAACAGCTTCAGCATTGCCATATTTGCAGTCTCTAACACGATAACGCATCATCTGTTGTCAAATTGATGAGGCTAATGTGACTGACGATGAGATTAATGTCCAATCCACGTCAGTCAAAGTGTCCGCTTGTTAATACAGACCATCTAACGCAGCAGTAGAAAACTGGACTGTGTTTTTTATTCTTGAGTAGAGGAGAAAATAATCTTTGCTGTTTGGTTTCACAACATCTGACTCCTGTTTATATAACACGCCACTTTGGAGGGAAAGTTTGAGAAGCTGTTTTTGCTGCAATCATTGTTATCTCCACATGAATCAACCCATCAGGGCAGAAAAACTGAATGAGTAATGAGAAGAGGAGACAGCCTATAAGCCGTCTAATCATATGCACCGGAGACATTAGCATATTTTTGGATCAGAATCACAATTTTCTTCACTCTGTACTTTTTGTCATGTCTTCGTTCGTTTCTTTTGAATAATTTGATCCCGATTGGATGTTGGTTTTTCTCCTCTGCGTTGTGTGTTCTGATAAAGCCGGCTCCCCTCAGATCTCTCTCTTATCTCTCCGTCTGATTGTCTCTGGCTCCCCTCGCTGTCACCGGCTTCAGCGAAGAAAAGCAGCAATGAATCCAAATAAAAAGCATTACACCCCTAAAGGTTTGGGTTCATGAACTGAGCATCCTGGAAATTAAATCAGTGTAATAATAGTAACCACCAGGCCACAAACTCTGTCGATAAAACCTTCATGTTTCATTTACATAAAAGTGAATTGATTCCCTTTTGGAGGCACAAATGTCAATTTCTATATCAAGATTTATTTCACATTGTGTGACGTCGAAGTCCAGGCTTCAAGAAATCAACAAATACTAAATGGATAAAATATATCAGTGCATCATTTGTTCATTCCATATCCGTTTTAGAATCCAAAATCAGAAAAAGGGATAACGACTTATTGCATTTCAAACAAATAGCGGTGTATTTTTCACTGTTTTGATTTTATTTTGAAATTAAAAATAGAAAATGAGAGAATGGAATTGTCATGGGATTTTTGTTCTATTCCTTTTAGGTTTGTATCATTTTCGATGTGTTGTGACCGGAAGTTGTCTTCTTTGATATTTAATATCAGCGTTGTTACATTAAAGAGTTATAAATTGGGTTAATTAATCAATCACATTTTAATGATTATAGTCCCAAAATGCCAGTCATATGTTGCATCTTGGCATTAGAATAGGTAACTACCTCTAACTGTAGCTGTAACCGAGTGGTTATAATGGTTATAATGCTTTACTACCCTGATGTACACAAGCACAAGTTTTCAAAGTGAATCTTTGTGAATGGAGCGAATTGAATCTAGTTAATGTAGTTAAAGTTGATCCAGCTGTGGTTTGGCTGATGGTGCAAGCTCTGCTAACCTTAATCACACAGCAAAATAATTTGCCATTTTCTACTTACAGACTTTATTGGTAAACAATGTGCTAGATTTTAGAATAGTACTGATGTTTATTGCCATTCCCACAGGTACAGTAGTCCCTTAACTTCTGTATATCTCTCATTGCACCTGAGGTTATTTTTCAAAATTTGACTGTTAAAGTCATTGTTACTTTTTGTATTGTTGTTGTTGGGCTTGATAGTCAATTAGGAAATACGTTTTTGTTACATAACTAAAATCAGTCACTGAATGGTACATTTGTAGGAATAGCAAAAGCAAAAAAAGGAAGTATCCTAGATTTGCATTTTCTTCTGTCACTTTACATGTTTGAAAAGGAGTAAGAAGAAGTTAATTCTACCCCCTTTCAATTTTTCTAACTCTCGTATTGAATCATAGTAAAAAAAAGTAATCAATATTTAGGAACATACTATACAATATAATATGCATTTTAACAACATACAATAGATCATGAAAAACCTTATTTACATTTTTGTTTATTCATATGTATAGTTCTTAAATATAGTTTCTTTATGTCTTTTTTAAATATAGTTTTATTCAAACTTTGTTTAAATTCATGACTCAGCGCATTCCACATTTTAACTCCCTTCTCCGTGACACAGAAACTCTTTAATGTTGTTAGATTTAAACACACCCCCTCCCCTTCATAAAACAGTTTCAGAATATTCTTTGGTAATACGTTATTTCTTGCTTTGTGTAATAGTTGAGCTGATTTATGCTCCACTAAGTCAATCAATTTTAAAGTTTTGGATTTAAAAAAAAGAACATTTATGTGTGACTGAAAAGGGTTTATGCCACATTTCTGGATTTTTACCTATTAAAAGCATTTTTCATTATTCTATTCATTGAAATTTATCAGGCACTGTCATATTTTATAGTTTTGCGTTCCCCCGTATTATGACATGGATGGCACTGCCCCTGTACTATGGAGTTAAAACAGTGTCAAAATTCACAAATGCACACAGAAGGATTCACAAATGCACAGACAAATCCACAAATGCACAGACAAATCCACAAATGCAAAAAACAGATTCACAAATGCAAAAAACAGATTCACAAATGCATAGACAAATCCACAAATGCACAGAGAGTGACACGCAAATGCACTGATAGATGTATTTCGCTGTGAACCCCGCTGCATTTGTGTGTGGAGTATCATATTGTGTTTTCATTTGCAGAGTATTTGAACAGATCTTGTTGTATTGTATGATGAGTTTCCTTGCAATTCCCACCTGTTAATGAGCACAACATCCTTTTATTCAGTACAAAAGGCATTCAGTGTGTTTGATCATTTGATTGCCTTTAATCTGCTGCAGAGCACAGCTCTTCCTGACCCTCAGAGCCTCATTAACACAGCAGTTAAAAGGGAATGCTGCCTTTGCTGAGCATCGCATATATAAATACATATACACACACACCGGAGGAAGCAGTAAGCTGTAGGGAGGTGGCGCAGACAGAAGTGAGCTGAGTGAAAATGACCGTCATCAATCAGCGCCATGTGCCGGTGCCACACTTTACCCGACCGGCTGCTGTCAGTCAGGTTGTGGCTGCTCTGCCTGAGGAGCTGCCTCAGTCTCCTCAGACAGGGATTTAAGCCACTCATGACTGAGCTTTATGAAAGCTCACACACACACTCTGAAAGCCTCTTCTGAGGGGCTTTTTAGGGCGTGTTTGCATGTGGGGCACAGATGGCACCCCCCCGATTCACACTCTGTTTACCCCCATTTAACAGGGTTAATGTGCTTGATCAGGCAGTCGGTCTTAAACCTTATATTATTAAACACTTCATCACCTACTTTTGACTCTGCCCGGCATTTTTTTTTTTAACATAGACAGCCAGAACATTTAGGTTCTCTGTTTGTGTTGTTTTACGTTTGTTTTCTTTTAGGCAATATACAAAAAAATGTTATAGTTCAGCGTGAGATATGTAAATATGTGTTTATGGGTTAATAGTTCACACTCATAGTTTTCCTTGTAGGTTATAGTTAATCTCTTTGTTATGGTGGTTGATGGTTAATCCTCATAATGCAGGACAAAGACATTTAAATCATCTTAACAGTATTGCCGAAATGAAAGTCTAATGAATTAATTTTCTTGATCTTTGTCCTACAAATATAGATTTCTTCCTCCCAAATTTAGAAAGACCATTGATGCACCTTTACTGATATCAGCCAATAATGATCTAAAGTCATATCAGTTTTGATTTAACATTCTCTATTGCTTCATACAAAGATGAGACTGAGAATTTTTTTTTCATTTTTGTAACTTCAGGTTTTTTAGAAATGCATTAACTTAGCAGTATTGATGATATAGTACACGCACATCACTATTTTTAACACAGTACAGATCTATTCAACTCAGATCTATGCTCTCCTGTCAATCAGCCCCAGGAAAACTCAAGAAAATTGTTCATAAAGATGTAAAACACGACAAAACAGCACTGCGATACACAAGTTTACACTGAAAAAAGGAAATAGTTGGATCAACATAATTGAATTGTTTCAACTGGTAACACCTAAATGAGTTAAGTCCTTTGAAATTATGTAAATAAGTTAAATTAACACACTTAATTAAGTCAACTGTACTTAATAATTACATTTTTCAGTTTTAAGATAGGTTAATGCAGAATTTTGATGAGAAAAAACTGAATTATTAGGTAGATTTGACTTAATCAATTGTGTTAAGAGGGTTTATGAATGTTATTTTAGAGAACTCATTTGAAACAATTCAATAAAGTTGGTCCAACTCTTTCCCTTTTTACCAAACAAGCTAACTTAAAACTTCCATATCTTTGAATTTAAGAATAGCTCTCTGAAGCCGAATACTTAAAAACTGCCTCTATAATTTCAGAAAACCAACCGTGCAATGTCAAGCACAGATCATGCAACACAATGTGACAATCAAAATGTTACATCAAGGTGGTTAAGCAGAATTTTCAGAGTATAATTTACTAAAAAAATTACATTACTTCAACCAATCATGAATTCTCTTTTTACAGTGTAGAGTCCCTGCCTAAAGGACTGCAGCAGACTTCAGGAGTTGTTGCGGTGTAATTTACTGCTGATCAACTCGTCAATAACCCAGCTTTCACTCAGGCTGTAGATTCATTTTGTGTAGTTGTATATCACAGTTTGCATATCTGTTCCAGTTGTCTCCCCCTTTGCATTTGTTTCTGGGATTTTAAGGCCTGTGATCTGACAGTAGTTGTCCACATAATCCTATTACTCCTTCTGCTGCTCTGCCAGACGACTGCGGACCATCACACATATGCAGCATCTCTCCACAACAATCAGTCCTGTGTCATTATACACTTATACATGGATAATTTTGATTTGCCTGTTTGCCCTGAAGTACCACATCAGTCCAGATTTTCCAAACTTAAAACCCAAAAAGATTTCCTGACACTACAAACTAGATGTGTACTAAATGTTAGCCAGGGCTGCCTTGGTTGTTGAGCCAGTGAGGCACTTTAGGAAATGATGTGCAACTATTTACGAGTGTTTGAAAGCTGGCCTGCGTCACTGAAGCCGAAGTCTCAAGAACTATGTCTAAGATGGGAAAGGCCTTTTATATGCACAACATTAAAATCTGCAAGAAATTATGAGACTAAAAGATAAAACCATGGAAGAGATGAAATCACTCACTTGATTAAGATCCCTAATTAATTCCACAATTCATGTCCTTATCTTAGTAATTTAAGCAGATGCCTTTTTTAAAAAGATGCCCCTTGGATACTTAACGAGATCCATTAGTACAGTGGTTTCCAATCTGTGGGTCGCGGCCCCCTGGTGGGCCGTGAAGGTATTGCAAGTGGGCCGCCAAATTATTTCCCCAATTTTTTTGAAGGGTGGGGTTATGTAAATATATAAAGATTAAAACATATGTAATAATTTTTCAATTGTTAAAACTTAGTTATGTTTAAAGGATATTACAAATGTTCAAATATAGATGTATAAAAAATGTATCTTAAGGTATTTAGTTTAGTTTAGTTTAGTTTATTGGTTTAAATATGCAGAGTCAATGCACATTAATAAACATTCCTGTAAATATGCCAGTTTAGCAAAGTTGGCTAATTTTCAACCGTAGTCTCTCGGGCAGGTGACATGAAAACTTCAGAATTAAAATGCATTAAAAAAACAGTACAGGTTTCTTAACCTTTTTTTTTAATGATAAATTTGGCAGATATATTCTTTTTCTTTTCTTTTTTTCCTATTTCCATATTACTGGCACTATTATTATTATTATTATTAATATTACTATTATTATTACTACTATTATTCTTATTGTTATCATTACTGTTATTAATATAAATTATTATATAAATCTAAAAAAAAAAAAAAAAAAAACAGTAAAAAGCTAATAAAGCTATAAAATTAATTACAATGCACTAAAAAATATGCACTCAAAATCAAATACGTTACATTTTCAGAGGAAGTGGTCACACTCTTGAACATGTTAGAGCCTGAAATGTAATAAAAAGACGTTGTAACAAAACCCAATATGTAATTACAAGCAAAAATTTACTAATTCAGACTGAACATCTGTTAAATTTTCAGCCAGTAATTACATTTTGGGTTTTCTTACATTTTTTATGGCCTTTTTTTTTATAGGGTCAGGGTTGGGGTTGGGTCAGGAACAACTGCCTTAGTATATTCAGCTCTGAGCATTATTTATCTGATGTTTTTATTCCAAATAGAAGTTTAAGTAATAGCTAATTCACACTTTGAAAATACATAATCTGTAAACAGATAATAATCTTAATGTTTTAGCTAACAGCTTCATTTAAAGAGAAAAGCTCATTTTCACTGTGTATATAGAGACATCAAACTGCTACATCACATTCATGCCTCCAGACTTGTTTTTTACTCCGCCACGTTCTGCTGGTCCATACACGTCAAAAATCCAGATTCCCTGTGATTACTGAGAAGCTATTTCTCAGAAACAGAGGATTGTGAAATGATGTTACCCACGTTGACATTTGGATATTTTCTGAGCAGTGAAGATCAGTCGTACAAGTGGAGACAGAGAGAACAACAGTGAACATGTTTGATTCCCCCCAGTGCAGAAGCAACAAGTTACTATCAATATATTCTTGCTAAATTTGAAAGAAGTTATTTCTGAATTTAACCCCAAATTTTTTAGTTGCTTCAACACCAGAGGAGATTTATTCAGCTATGTTTCTCAGTCAGTGTCTGGACTTGTCTTCTCAGACACAGCAGGTGATAAAATGTATCTGTAAACTGCTCCAAACTAAAAGTAACACGAGATTCTCACAAGATTTTCTCAAGACTTACTAAAATGAAACCTTCAGAAATCTTCTACCTGGTTTGTGACGCATTTAAGGTATGGGCCTCAAACACCAAGGTCTAACGGCTGGCCAATCAGAGATAAGGGATTTGTTGCAATGTCTTCCTGACATAGTTCATCTTCTCTTATTCATAATGTAGATAGTTCCTATTCTGTTTAATCTTGTTGCTCATTATTGCTTTTATTGCTTATTTTATTGGTACTTATTGCTTATCTAAAGCTTATTCTTTTACCATATTACTTTACTTTATTTATTTCCAGCTGCTGTTTTTGTGTTGGTAATGCCAAATTTCTCCTGGGTTTAGTAAAACATTTCTGATTTTGGAGTGGAGGCATTAAAGAGACAGAAACTAAAACTAACGTTTTAGACGAGGGCTGAAATAAGAGTTTTCTAAAAAACACCAGTGAGGGAAAAACAGACTGCAAATTGCATAAAGCTCCTACAGGTGCACCAGAGGGACAATATTAATCAGAATCAGAATACTTTATTGATCCTCGAGGGGAAATTGCGTGTGCAGTTACTCTCATTCAAAAAGTGTTAGAAATATAAGAAAGTACAAATATAAGCATAAAAAATGAAATCTAAGCATAAAATATAAGGATAGAATAATAAGTTTGTACAGTCTACTTAAAATATGTGGTATATACATTATGAAATAAGTATGGAAAGCATAATGTTCCCTTTTTAAACACTATTCTCATTACTTGGGAACTTCTGGTAATCTATGAATTCCCCCAACATCCACTCACATTACATTTACACACATCCTCACAGTTATAATTATATTAGTTTTAACACATTATTAGAGGTCAAAATAGTGAAGCCAGTACAGTGTGAGCTCAACTTTGGACATTGTTAAGAAAAAAAGGAAGTCCTGAGAAGTTGACCATCACTCTGATCGGCTTTTTGTTAGAATATAGATGAAGAAGATGGGTTTTGAGATTGATAACTCTTCAAAACCTAAACCCGAACACAATAAACTGGCGGTAAAAATGAGGCTGTTTTTGTTCTCATATGCATCCAGGTTTTAAGTGAGTCTTTCTTCTTCACCTCATCCACACCAACTATGATGTGATACAATGTGACGTATTTCCTCTAATTGCATCGGACTTGCTCGTCTTTTTGGTTTGATCTAAAGGAGACGCTGCCACAGTTTCTTAATGCACTGACTTGGAGGAGGATTAAAATGTGTCAGACTCCTGAGACTGCAAGAGGAGCTCTGCTTTCTTTACTTCACCGTACTAAAAAACACATCTACATAGTTAACCTTTTTTCTATTTCTGTCATTTAGCATTTCAACTCAGTGTTTCATTAATCTAGAGTTTCTTTAACCCTATAAAGCCGAACGTATCATGTTCGATACATGATTTCAAAGACCTCTATCTCATCAAAATGATAAATAGTTTCTTGAAAAAAACTGTTAGGAATATTTTTAAAAACATATTCCACCACCTTGAGGATTGTCATATCACTACAGTCAGCTTAAGTTGTATTTTGGCTCTTTTCAAAATGTTTGCTCTCATGAAATCATCCACTCACGTATTTTCAGGAAAATCACTGCTTGATTTTCAAGAAGTTGCAGCAAGAATCACATCAAAATAGTTACTTTTAAAAAATGTTTTTAAAGTGCTTTCTGCATGAAATAGATACATATTTACTAAAAATCAAAAGATTTTAATAGAATAGATAAAATAGGATGCAAAATTTCCCAGTGTGTCAAATGTGATGCAAGAAATATGTCATGAATGAAATGGTAAAGTGAAATTTTATTTATGGACTTTTGTTTAAAGGGTTGATAAACATCTCAGTTCCAAAAAAGTGGAATTTTCGGACTATTTTTTGAAAGGTCGGGCTCTACAGGGTTAAGTACTTGAAAATGACCTTTCAAACATTCTGCAACAGGAACTTGATTTAATATAGTTGTTTGTTCATGGTGAGGTTGTATCCTTGTGCACCCTCTGCCTCTTTCTCATTGAGAACGAGTGCTTGGCATGCTCAGGTCGTTCCTTTGTATTTTCCCTCGTCCCATGTGACTAACCCTGAGTAGCTGCCGTCAGCGCTCTGGGACTGGCTGTCCTCTCACTGTGCCTGTCAGCGGGTCACTCAAGCGTGAGTCCATTTTCACTGCAAGGGCGCCAACACTCAAGGAGTGTCTGCCCGAGCCCGCACTGGGGCTTAGCTGTTTCCTCTGACAAGCCTGCTCTGAGCGGAGCTGATTAAAGGTACAGGTTTGATTCATCCTGCATCGCGTTTAATGTCTTCAACTCCGCCTGCTTTGATACAGAATTGTGATCAACCTGGTTTGCTGCCCGCTGAGTTGTTCAAGTGCTTTGCTTCTGTCTTTCCTCTGCACAGAGGTCTTAACACAGTCACAGGGCTGATCAATTCTGTCTGTCAGACACTGTATACACTGTTGCAGTGTAAGTAATGAAAGCCATTTATCTATGAAGTCACAGCTGTGGCTTCCAGATGGAGCGGGTACACAGTCACTGCCAGCAGTGGATTCTTATCTGTCCTCCAGGAGATTACAACCAACATAGTTTCCCTCCCAGTTTCAGGAACGCCTCTGTACAACAATTTTTTATCCTTTCTCATATCACATCCAGGGTCCCCATCCTGGAACTTATCCCAGCTGTTATTTAGCACAAGGCAGGATACACCCCAGACAGGTCACCGCTATCACAGGGCAAACAAGCATTCATGCACACACGCAAACAGTGACAAATAAACTTCGTAAGCAAGTTTATGGAAGGAAGCTTGTGTCCTATGGTTGATTTAAAAACTTGTTGAAATCCCTGAATCCATCTGAACTGTTCAAAACAATCCATTGTAAAAAGTAGCACAAAATCTTTGTAAGATCTTCACCGTATCCTGTCAAGAAATTGGACGTCATCTCACTTGACTAGTAATGAAGTCATCAAAAAAAAGAGCCCCCCCTGGTGACTGGCTGCAGCACAGGTCAAAAACTCCATCACCACCATTCATTTGAATGAGGCTTAAACCTTAAAGGATAAATAAACATCACTGAAATGTTTCTCACATTCGTATGCTGTGGTGGTGATATAAAGATATTATTGGGCTGCATTATGTAAAGGTCCTTTTTTTTTTGAGAAGTTTCTTTTTTGAATTATCAGATGTTTAAAAAAGGGGTTTTACGTCACAATGATTGACAGCTCTTGCGTAGTTCTTTCAGGGAAAAGGAAGAAACGTCGAGAAGGAGAGACAAGAAAAGTTAGGAATTTTTGGAAGGAAAAAGAAAATTTTTCTACTTTTTGTTCCCGAGGTCCTCAAGTATTCTCTATTGCCCGACTCTGACTGCAAGATGGCGACACCTCAGACAGCATAACCGCACACTAGACCAGGGGTTCCCAAACTTTTCCGCCTGTGACCCCTAAAATGGCAGCGTTAGAGACTGGCGACCCCCTGCTGTGGTACAACACTAATGGACCAATCCAAAAAACGGACAAAAACAAACAAAAAACCCAGAGGATACTTTGATTTACCGACTAATGTGCACTTTGCTGTGTTCACTGCGTCAAACTTCAACAAAGAAATGTGAAAAACAGATAAAACATTTTCTGTTTGCATAATTTTATATCATCTTTAACCCCTATTTTTGCCTTTATTCTTACAATAATGGATAAACTTGTTCATAGTTTTTGATTTTGGGGCACATTCCATGACCCCCTATCAATATCTCGCGACACCCAATAGGGTCCCGACCCCCACTTTGGGAACCACTGCACTAGACCTCCTCGCGACATGTTAAAATAGTGAGGTCATCAAATAAGGATCTTCAACTTTTGACAAGTTTAATGGTCTCAAACATCAAGGTCTGTCTTTACCGCTGCCCCTCAAGCTTCCAGAAGGCTGGCCAATCCCAAGGAAGGTGGTTTGTGAAGTGGGGAGTCTTAAAGGTACAGCAGTTAAACTAGCATTTCAAATAGAGGCTGAATTTTTTTTATAGCTGTAGTTCATGTAGACCCACTACAGTCGTACCAGAGAGACTGGATCAACACCCAAAAACTCACAATAACCCCATAATAGTTCATTCTTGTGGTGGTGTTGTCAAACAGTGCTTTGAAAAAAAAAAATCATTTTAACAAGTAGTTATTCCACTAGTAAAAAGCATAATTTCTGAGATGCCTTTTTTGTAGCTCCAGTTCGGTTATTTTCAAATTAAATCAATGCTTCAAAACGAAACAAAATTAAAAACTACTTACTACAAATAAATGTCAGTCACCAAAAGCCAAAAACTTTTATCCACATAAAAAGTGACTCAGTTTTACTCCACCCTTGTAGTATTTTCAGTCTTAGTGCAAACCTTTTTTTCATTTATCCAACACACAAAAACAAGAATGGGCATGCTTTTTAAGAAAATTATGAAAATTTATCCCTCTATGCAAAACTGTTTCAAACTGAACTAGGACTTTTTATTTTTCGAGTAAAAGTCTCAGATCCTCTACATCTTGTCAGTGCATTTAAGTCATGCAGAAACCCCCATTTAGCAGCCCTTAAGGCTGGTTTTCCCCTGTTAGCGCCCTCTCTCCCACAGGACCAGACTGCTGCTGCTCACTGGAGGCTGCCAACACACGAGCGTCCAATCCAAGGTGTCTGCACTCAGGCAGAAACCTCTCACACAGGCGCGGACAGGCACCAGCAAGCACTGAAATGCCAAGGGAAACACTGGTTGTTAATTATGTGGGTCTATCAGTCTCTTGTATCTTCGTTCCGTCTTCTTTAACACATGACACTGCCCGCTTGCGCCGACTTTCGTGAAAATGTAGGCCAAGGTCATTGTCCGTGGCGGCTCTCGAGGTAATTGCCCCCTTTATCACACTCCTGCTGACTAATAACGAGACGTGCCAGTTCACTCTGGTGGCTCAGACCCCGTCTTTTGCATCATGGGAGTCACTCTGTCCTCCCTGTTTTGCTGCAAGGCTGATAGGCCAGTCTGAAAATACCTCTCTCTGGGAGAGCGACTGGTTGAGTAGCAGTGATTAAAGCTCCAGCTCTGTCTACTTTTGGAAAGCAGTTGCTTCACAGCCTTAACACATGATTCCCTTCTGACCTCCTCAGTTTGGGTTTGAAACAAAACTAATTTTACTTCAAATTATTTCCCCGTTCTGTGATTTCCAAGAATTGTTTTTTGCATTTATACAGCTGCTGTATTTCTCAGCCTTCAAAACAGTCTTCTCTTTGTGTCCCAAAATGTGGAAAAGCGGTGAAATTCCTCGGAAGTCCCCAAATCCTGGGAATTGTAATGAAGCGTTGCTGGGTTACGATCTATAGAGACTATTGTGTGCTCCTGTATGGATTCATTGGTACTGCAGGGGAGCGCTGACCACCAACAATACCCCCCACATTCCTCTGCTTTTCAGGAGTGACGGAGGGGTGGAGGTTGCCCATATTTTCCATGATTTGTTTTGCAAAACCTAAACCTTGAATATGTATTCACTTTAAGAATATTCATGAAATCCAGGAGGGAAAAATACCCCTTTTAAATTTTACTCTTTAAATGCCAGGCTTTGAAGTGTGCTTCCAAAAACATCGACTGGTGGATGCAGAGTCTTTTCATTAAAAGGTTGTGGACAGGTGCCTGTTGGAGCCTTGAGGGACATTTTTCTGAAGCAGAACTACTCCTCAGTTAGGCTGAGAGCTATATTTCTTAAAAAAAAGAGAAAAAAGGTTCAATATCATAGCAGTGCAGTCTACCGGATTTATCCTTTTGGGTGTCCTTCACAGTTTGCTCAAGGGCCCGAGCCTCCTTATCCCCCGTGTCATGTCAAGAAGAAGAGATTTTGATCCGTATCTTGGGATCCTTTAGAGAAAATCAATAACAATCTCAGCCTGGGTGAGCATGAAAGTAGCAGCAGGAAGGAGCTCGTCTGGCCTAGAAACTCCTGAGACTTGTTGTAAAAACTATAACTTCATATTTTTAGATGTTTTACGACCAAAGGGATCAAGAAAATGTTGTTTTAATAACCTACCTGTTCAGCTTTGTATTGAAGTCTACTCTTAGTTTCCGTCTTAATGCTGAAAAAAAACAGCCCTCACAATGCAAATACAGACTCCACCTCCAAATTAAAGTCAACAGAGACACTTCTTCAAATTCCTAACTTCTCTGAAACATATTAGTAAAAAATTGAACTGATTTTGCAGGAATTCAAAGAGACGATTTTAAATGCATGCTTTTTTTGTCCCATTCTACGTTTTGTCTTTACATTTTCTACCAGGTACATCTTATTGCTCCCTGGTAGAAAATGTAAAGAAAAAACAGCATATCCCTAACAATCAGTTACTTGATGCTCTATCTGTTGAGATATTTGTTAAAAAGCAGTTTAAAAGAAGTTTTAAGTTTGCACTTTATCAGTCACTATTAGTGTTGATTTATTATGTATTTGCAAACAATGTGCAAATTTAGGGAAGTATTTTGTGAAAGACATAATTAGAGCCACAAGAGGCTCTTTCTATAGTCTTTTTGAGAGTTTATTCTATTCAAGGTGCAATTCATATCTAATAAAAAAGGAAAACTTTATAGAATTTTTTAATTTTGCACAGAGTAAAATGTAGTGAAAGTTTATGCCATGTATTCCCTTAACTGCACTGTTTAAAGTTAGAGTTTTGGATGAAGTAAAAGAAAAAAGTGTTTCAAGTTACCGCCGTCATTTGTAATTATTTTTTTTTAATTTTTTGTGAAAAAAATCTGAGATTTGACTTTTAGGCCCAGCCCTAGTGGACAGTCATGTCTAAATAATTTTGGAGTTTTAAAAACTTTTGATTACAAAATTAGAAAAAAAATCACTTTTATTTGACACCAGTAAGATGTTTATATTTTAAATCAGAACAAAAGACTACTTTGAAATGCAAAATGATGGAATTTTTAACATGCATTTAGAAATGGAACGTCCAGTAAGCCATTAACGAAATGGGCTTTCCATTTAAACTGCTGTAAAAGACAAGACAAGTAGGACAGAGAGCTTCCAGAGCAGAGCTATACTGCTAAATGTGATAAGTCAATATTAAATATTTCAAGACAGAAAATTGTGTTGGATAAAAAAAAATTCACCCTTTGATGACCATTTTTAAAATCTAACACAAGTGGATGAAATTGTCATTAATTTTTGAGATATTTGTATTTTAATTAAGTGTCAAACAGACTGAAATTGAACTGATGGACCATAAAAAATGTAATAATTATGATAATAATAATAATAATAACTTTATTTGTAGAGCACATTTAAAAACAACAGTTCACAAAGTGCTTTACAGTGAAGATCCACAGCAAAATCAACAAACAAACAAACAGTGTATCAAAAATAGTGAACAAAATTGAAATTAACCATATAAATAAACAATTGTACAAACCAAACAGAAGCAGAAGAGAAGACAACATGTAGCTGGCTTTCCTCTGGGGAACATGAATCTCGGACTATTGAATAGTTTAGTGGATTTATTACTTTAAGCCAAAATTATATACTTATAAGTGGTGAAAGCGGATAAGTTAAGGAGCCAACAGAGTCAGTAAGTTTGATCAGAATATGTTCTCAAAATCTCTCTCTTATGTTGTTTTCTTTGGGTCAGCATCAAGAAATGCCAATTCTCACTTAAAATTTGAAAACTTTTCACATAAAACATAAACAAAGCCAAATGAATAATCAAGAAAAAAATCTTACATTCTGTCAACATGAGGAATCACAAGTCAACAGAATCTCATGGTGAATCCATCGAGTAGTTTCTTGTCTATGTAGATGAAGACAAAGAATGTTGAAACATAGAGACTGAGTTTAGTCTGAAGCTTTAGGCTGTTTTTTTTTCCAGCTGTGCTCTCAGTTGTCGATGACTTTGAGATATAAAACAGTGATTAAAGTGGAGCTTCGGTCACAGCTTGTTATACTCCGACTGTTCTGCTCTGAAGCTGTCACTGTTAATTCCACTGTGTTGGCTCACTCAGACATTATTAACGAAGAGCGAACGGCCTCGCATGATCTTTGTTTTGAACTTTTAATATGTTTTGTCTGTTTTAGCCGAAGCAGACGCCGGGCTCTTAAATCCTGCAGAGGGTCCGCTCCCTCGTTCTCATTTTGTGCACATAAAGCAAAAGCCATCACTATTCAGTTTGACACTTTCATAATGGATCGCAGAGGAATGTTGGCTAAAATTCGTTACGCTGTCTGCAAAGACTGATGAGGCTGACAGCTTTAACGCACACATACGGACTGAGAGAGAGATTTGAAATAAACTCACTCTCTGATCCCTGAGCTTTTCTGCAACACTCCCACAGTATGAACGCTATGAAGGTTTCTGGGACAAATCTTTGAGGAGAGCATGTCAGTGCTTCAAACCCACTACTTAACACATATTAGTCATAAGCTTCCCATTACTATTCGCTTGTGACTCCTCCAGGCAACACTAGATACTCTCAAAATGTTCATAAACTACAGTTAATTCCTCTTGGGAGTAAATTCCCATCTTTCCTGACAGATTCTGATCCTGACATGTTAAGAATCCAGACTGAATACGAAGCTTTTAATTGTTTGTTTCAGTGTTGGTTAAAGGAAACCATAACAAACCAAGCGCATTAACAGCTTGAATATTTCACAACACTTGGCACTTAAGCAAAGAAAGTATAAAATTTTCATACTTTGAATGAAGTTGCAAAGTCCCATTTTGCTACCCCAGAATCCTGGCATAAACAGTGAATTATAGAAGAGCTGGGTGAACGTTTTTTCTTTTTTTTTTTATGGGGCTAGTGTGTTTGAGAAGTGGGTAAGGCGCCTGAGATGGCAGGTGTGTGTTTGGCCCGCTCTTATTGAATTAACGCCAACTACTCAAATTACTGAATAAGTGAGGACTCAAGTGCTTGCAGATAATTTTATTTTTCTTACTGTAAACAATAAGGAAAGGGTTGGTTGGATATAGACCTCCCATACCATAATTAAAAACCTTACCTACTTTACTTACAGCTTTTCCTCTATCACAGCTGTTGTTCTCTGTGATGATGGTTTGTACTTCAGCTCGACTAACGCCATCAGATCTCTGAAGCCTTCTCCTTCCATAAACTTATTTGAAGCATATCTACAGTTACCATTTGGGTTACAGGAAGATACAGTTGTGCCCTGAAAGTTTACACCCCCTCCAGCAGAATTTTCTTTTTTTTTTTGGCCTTTTCTCAGAAAATATGAATGATAACGCAAAAACCTTTCTGTCACTCATGGTTAGTGGTTGGGTGAAGACATTTATTAACGAACAACTGTGTTTACTCTTTTTAAATCATAATGACATCAGAAACTTCAAAAATGACCCTGTTCATTTTTTATACACACACTGATTACAAGCAAATAGCTCACAGGTGAGGATGGTTACCTTTAGTAGACATTCAAACACATTTGTGTTAACTTTTGTGCATTTATCAGGACAAAACCACCAGAAGTGTGTCAACTTCTTAACAGGGTCATTTTTGAAGTTTCTGTTGTCATTCACCCAACCTCTAACCATGAGTGATAGAAAGGATTATGTGTTATCATTCATATTTTCTGAGAAAAGGCCAAAAATCAGAAATTCTGCTGGGGGGTGTAAACTTTTGGGCACAACTGTAAATGTGAGTCCAGTGCTCAGCATAAATGAGTACACTAACAGATTTGTCAGAAAACCTTTACTTTCTTATCAGAATCAAAATACTCCATGGGACACTGTACTACAAAATACTCCCACAAATGTGGGCCATTGATTGCAAACAAGATTTGTGAATTTGCACGTACTAAAAGTACTTTTCTTTACAAATTTATTGAAGACTAAATCTTTTTGGGACTGATGGCTTCAAAGTTGTGTGGCATGGCAAAGGTGAGGAGTTGAAAGAAAAGTGCATGGTGCCGACAGTCAAAGGTGGTGGTGGTTGCAGTGTCCTTATGTGGGGCTGCATGAGTGCTGCTGGTGTTGGGGAGCTGCATTTCATTCATGGTATCATGAATTCACAGATGTACTGCTCCATATTGAAAGAGAAGGTTCTACCATCACTCCGTGCCCTTGGCCTTCGTGCACTTTTCCAACATGACAATGATCCAAAACACACTTCCAAGGCGACCGTTGCCTTTCTCAAGAGGAACAGGGTGAAAGAGATTCAGTGGCCGAGTATGTCTCCTGATCTGAACCAATGACTGTATATAGAATGGACAGCGTGCTTCCGCCTGTCACCGTTCTACGTTTTTGAAGCCAAAAAACCCTGTTTCTCTAGCCGCCATTGTGCAGCCAGAGTCTGCGCAGTAGAGAATTTCAGGTGGAGCAGAGTAAAAAAGAGAAATAAAAATATTTATTTCTTCTTCTTCAGAAGGTTTAGTCTCCTTTTGGCTCTTTCCCGAAGTTTCTTATATCCCTAATAAAAACTAATCGCGGTTTTTAACGTCCAATAACTAATGAGAAACCAACTTCTCAGGAAAAAAAACACCTGAACACCATGCAGCCAGATGACATCATCATACTACCTTAGTGTAAGGATGAGATAAACGTTTCTACGAGGTATCGTAATTTTTTAAAGTTTTCCAGGCTCATATCTGGAATACATGGGGAGGCGGGGCTTATGACCTATACTGCAGCCAGACACCAGGGGGCGGGGCATCTGCTGGAGGCCTCAGTTTGAGCCCAATGTCGTTACGTCCACTCATTATACAGTCTATGATCTGAACCCAATTGGACACCTATGGGGAATTCTAAAGAGACATCACTCTCCATCTAGCATCTCTGCTCTAAAAGAGGTCACTTTTGAAGAATGGAAGAAGATAGATGTTGCAGTATGTTTCCAACTCGTTCATTCCATGCCTAGAAGACTCGGTGCTGTCCTCAAAAGTCGTGGAGGTCATGCAAAATACTAGATGTCGTTGTTTTTGTTATGGGGTGTATTCATTTTTGCATCAGCTATTATGAGTAACACTAATGATTTTGTAATCTTAGTTATATAATCAATCTTACTTTCATGTTGTGAGTGAAACAAATGTTCCATGAAACTCAGTTTTGTCAAAATTTGGGGAATTGTTCCTGCGTTCATTGAGATATTGATTCAAATCTTGGTGTACTCATTTATGCTGAGCACTGTATATGTTTGCGTGACAAGTCTCCATCCAGCTTCCACTAATAAAACCAAGAGGTCAAGCTCAGTGCGAGGAAGTGGGTAACACTCAGAAGCCAGCTAGAAGCATCCACCTGTCACTCAAAGTGCTAAAGTCTTTAATTATATATAACTTCAAGCCTCACTATAATCCCAACTGGTGTGTTATATAAAATTTATCAGGGGAGGATGCACCTAAAGTGGAGAAACCAGGACTGTTCTCTTTGCTCAATGTATTAAAATGTTTACCATTTACTGTCTTTTGGTTTAGTGCAGAGAATCTATGACTCCCTTCCTCCTTAATTAGTATTTCCTGAATTTCCTTTCGTTACTCTCACCTCAGAGCAGATACAGTTTTCTGAGTATGGGTGAGTTTTCTTCAGGGTTCTTGACTGTACAGATGGAGATAAATGGAAGTTCAGTATCTGGGTTTTGGTTTCTCACTCGGCCACTTCCCTTTCATCTCATCCTCCTTCGCTCCTAAGCTCGAGCGTTTTCTTCATCCCTCTCTGTCTGTCTGTCTCTGCGGTGTGTTTCCTGCTCTCCCTCTCTAAACCTATTCTCCGTTTAATCAGCTCTCTCAGGACTCGCTTCTGTATAATTAGAGGCTGAATCTTTAATCACCATGGATCCGGGGCAGGCAGAGCAGGGCATTTCCAACAGACACAGGCAGAAAATCACCATGAAAGACGGTGTGTGTGTGTATGTGTGTGTAACATGAAAACAAATGTGTCAAAGTGTTGCATCATTTAGGACGTGACAGACATTCACAGACGGCGACAACATGTCTGAAGATCAGATAGTTTCATGAGTGTGTCCGCTGTGTTCGACCTGTTCATAATGCTCGGCTAATTGATCGGCTGCAGCATTGTGTTGCTGGAATAAAGGTCACAGTTTGCAGGAGGTCCTTACATAACAACAGCTGTCTCCTCAGCTCCTCTCCTCCTGTCTCCTCCTATCAGCTCATCTCTTCTCCTCATCTTTTTGGCCTTTATTTACTTCCTTTTTCCTTACAAACACCTATTTAACCCCCTATTCTCTCCTCTCTCTCCCTTTTCTGTCCTCGTTTCGCCATCCTCCACTTTTGCTGTGTGTGAACATTTTGGCGGACTGCTTGAAACTGCTAAATTGAGTTTTATTGTTTCCTGAGAGGCTTTGCCAGCTCCTGTCAGAAACGCTTAGTCAGCAGAAGCAGAACTGAAAAAATTAGAAACAAAAATTGACCGAACTTTGACTTTTACTTTCCTTTGTGTTCAGGAATAGAAGATGTGATTAAAGACTTGAGTTTGAAAGGACAGTACAGAAAAATATAGTGCTCTAACATAAAAGCTAAAATAAACCGCAACCTTCTTCACTGTGTCACGGCAAAAAAAATCGACCGGACAACTTCCACGGAAATCGTGAAGGGGGCTCAGGCGGCATAACTCCTTCCAGTTTGTTTCTTGGTTAAACCACTAACCCTAAGTCTGGTTCCTGGTCAGATAAGATCATTAACAGAAATGCGCACTTTGTGCCTACACTTCAACATATGAACTATTCTAGCTCAAAAACAAGAAAAGTATTATGATTTTTATCATGATCAGTGTTTGCCAATACGATTTAAGGAAGATATTGGCTCATTTAGAACGATATAATCCAAATTGATTCAGTGACTTGAAATCAATCCAGTAACTTTTTAGCCAAAAATTTAACCAGTAGGTTTACACGCTCCCTCTGCTTTTGTTTTTCAACAAAGAAATCTTACATGGCACCTTCGAAGATGGTTAGAGAGATGTATTGTGTTGCTGTGGCATTTACTTGACCTTTACATATCCTACAAACAGCGAGCGTCTTATTTAGAATATTTCTCTCTTTACAAAAGCCAAAGTGTTTCCACGCACTGTTTTATTGTCCATTGGCATTTACACAACAATAGTTTTAGGGTGAAATGCAAAAGTATTGTTGCGTTTAAACCTCTTGTTTACACAGAAACTGCGTTTTAGCCGACTGAAAACACTCTCCAGAGTGGAGACGCTGTTTCCACTGTTTCTGTGTAAACACAAAGCCGGTGTTTTAGGAGGAAACACTGACATCATGTTCAGCTCTGCACATGCGCAAAAAGCCTCCACTGTGCCAGGCACAAACCGAAAAACAACAACAACAACAGCGACCTACTGTTTTGTTCTTGTGCTGCTGAATCTACTGACTGCCTTCTACCAAAACATTCATATTGTACTATTTCTGCAAATAGAGAAGAAGTCTTTATTATAAACTCCAGATGATGGGCTCACCTCTTCTTCAGCCTCTATACTGTCATTGTGTAAATGGCTCCTACAGTTATATCGCCATCTTTGGGCCTGACATGATACTACAGCGTTTTCAGTCCCTTAGTGTTTCTGTGTAAACACATATTTGTTTTCATTGCGTTTTCCTGCATTTTAGGGTGAAACGTTGTTGTGTGCACAGGGCATAAGTCTATATCCTAGTGTCAATTCATTCAATTAATTGCCGTTTAAAACAATATTAGATCGATTCATGTGTTCTGAAAGGCCAACTCGTCAAGCACAGATCAATATAAGTGGATTATAGGACTAAAAATCGAGTCATTGATTTATTAAATGAATTGTTAAACCCCTAAAAAAAACAGAACTTGAAATAAACTTTCAAGGGTTGATGGCAGTGACACCTATGGCCAGAATTGGAAGTGTTTGTCCAGGATAAAAACACTGTTTTACATGAGCACTATGGCCCACTGTCACATGCATTTGTTTAGGAAGCAAATGATTTTTTTTGTGTGACACTACTGGAAGAATTATTTCAAATGTTTGGTCAGTTGTCTGTTTGTTACTGAACATAAAACCTGCACACGTATCTGACTTTGAGTGCACAGTACAAATAAAAACACCTGCAGTCGGTTACACTGTTGGAAACTGTGGCCTGAGAGTTACTCTGTCGTCTGTGACAGCTGGTGGTGACTAAGGGTTAAACCCTCGTGCTTTAAAAACAACACTGATGTGAGTTGATGGCCCGGCCTTGCTGAGTTCCCAGCAGAAAGCCAGGACAGCTGACAAGGTGGGAACATTTGAGTAACTCGGTGCAGACACAGCTGTTGTGTCAAAGTCAGCAAATAACACAGACACCAAACTTTAACCGGGACTTTTCTCTTGAACTTTGTTAACTTTAGCTCCTTTCGTCTGTTGTTTCCATTGTGAAACAGAAATTAAAAAGAAATTTCCAACGTTATCAGACATGTGAAATAACTTCGATTGAACCTGATTGTTGCATTTCATATTCATCACCACTTAAGTCAAATAAGGTTAAGCAAACTTGAATGTTTCTGAGTCTCTGTTGTCCATCTTTGTCGTCCATCCTTTCACTGCCACCTCAAAGCTTTCAGAGATCACTTAGTTGGCGTAGCGACAAATATTCATAAGACTTTATGAGTGCTCCCACTTCAGGCTGCCAAGACATTAAAGACTGTGATGCATTTAAGTGCACTGCAGATGATGTTTTAATACTGACAGATTGTTCCCTTCTATGCACTGACTTCTGTGAAAAGTGTCAGTAAGAGTGTAGAGTCACTAAAAAGGAAAGGTAGAACATGTTTGTTTAGAAGTCTAACATCAAGGAAAGTGTTTTTATGACCCAGCCAGAGTCTGATCTTTGCTTTTGATGCAAAGAGAATAAAGTGAAATGTTATACCCAGAGGAATAAACCATATACGGAAATGAAAGTAAAAAGCCTGCAGCGGAATATTCTGTTTCTTTGTGGCACAATTCTGGACGAAATAAGCATTTTAAAAAGCCATTTGGGATTTTAATATGCGCGGGGTCAAACAAAAGAGACATCTGTTGAATCAGAGCTAATGTGATGTGTTTTCAGGATGGATTAAAGGGATTTCAAGCTTCTGCAAGTTCACGAGTTATTATCATGAATATCTGTCCACTTATGAGTAATCGGCTGCGTCCCTATGCAACGAGAAAACTTCAAATAAAAGGCAGATTAGCCATCTGGGCTGTGTTGGAACAGGCTTCTGGTCGCCTTTCTGCAATTTAAAGCAGCACATTTTTTCTCCTTTTTTTCTGGTTTGCAGCTCAGAGCAAACATTTTCTATTAAACTCCCATCTAGACCAAGAATATGTGAATGTTGATGTTCTCTAGATGTGAAAATTATACACACAAACAAAATTATTTTTACATTTGTGAGAACATACAGGGTGCTTTTCAACCCCAGGAACTTTAGTCCAACCAAGGACTATTTGAGGAACTAAGTGCTTCTGAACTATGGTCTTAATTCAGTTCAGGGGTAGTTGATCTACCCTTTGGAGCTAGAGCTGAACGGTTTTAGAAAAAGATCTAATTTCAGTTTTTCTGGCTGATACAGCGATTTCAATTTGATTCACGATTTTCTTTAAATCAAACTTTAGTGAAGTTTTCACAATGTACAGTAACATTTACAAACTTGACAGAAAATTACATCAAACCATTGAAACATCAAAAGCTACGACTGTAATGCGAAGATGAAAATAAAAACGATGGAGATAAACGGTCGATATTTTAATATGAAAAGTGGAAATTTTTAGAAATGAGGACACAATTTTAAGACAAATAGTCAATCACTCCCAGAGTTTAAGAAATGAATTTAACATTATGTGAAAAAAGTCCAAACTTTCTCATTTAAGGTCAAAATTTTAAGATGACAAAAGTCTATGTTTTGAAATAAAGGCGATGTTTGAGATAAAACGTTGTAATTTTGATATAAAAAGTCCAAACTCTAAGATTTAAGTCAAAATTATAAGAAATAAATACAAAATTATAGGATAAAAGGCAAAATTTTTTAAAAAGATTTCTAGATAAATAGTCAAATTTAGACTTTTCTATCACTATTCTTGTTATTTCTAAGCCGGACTTTTAAAGAGTATTTTTAGTTATAAAAACTGAAGAACAAATAGAGCTATCTTTGACTCTTAACTTTTAAAAATGATGTAGTGCAAAATATCCTTAATGGTGTCAAGTTAAATAAAATAAAACACAAAACAACAAAAAACAAAATTCAACAATCCCAAGGAAAAAAGGATTTTTCCCAACAGTCTCACACTCAGGACAGGTGTGTGTGAAACAGCTGATTTAACAGATCCTGGGTCAGTCAGGAACAAAATAAAATTCTCAGCTTTAGCGATCACATGATCACAATATTTGAAATCTCGATCGGAAAACGATAAATCATTCAGCCCTACTTGGAGCTGCGAGTAAAAATAACGTAAACGTCTGTTGTAGTGATTGCACAGATATATGTATGTGTATAAAAACACGTAGGGGGGAATATTTGGCCCCTGTACCCCGCCTCTCGCCCAATGACAGCTGGGATAGGCTCCAGCCACCTGCGACCCTGAATAGCAGGATAGACAGTTAAGAAAATGGATGGATGGATAGATGGGGAAGCGGATTCAAAACATTCTTACCTGAATTCTTGCATTTTTTTCTGTTTCTTTTGTTTAGTATGAATTTAAGGCCAAGAACATCAAGAAGAAGAAGGTCAGCATCGTGGTGTCGGTGGACGGGGTCAAGGTGATACTGAGGAAGAAACAGAAGGTAAGTGGCTCAAAAATGCAGGTTTAAAAAAATGAGAGAGCTGTGCCAGTTTTTATTTGCATACTGATTTATAAATATGTAACCCCCTTGATTCAAAATGCTCCAGCAGTGCTTGATTACATTCATCTATTTTTAAACCCCAGAGGAAAGAGTGGACATGGGATGAAAGCAAGATGCTGATCATGCAGGATCCCATCTACAGGTCAGTCTCACCTCAGACCTTTGAAGTTTATTAACTCTGCTGCTTTGGGACTAAACTGTTTTTCCAGGCCGTTAATTACAATCCACGAGTACTTGTGCAATTTTCCTGGAGTAATAACTGTGGATGGGCTGCATGTTACATATTGTATGTGTCTCAGAGGAAATCAGACCCTTTAGCTCGTGTGTGAAGCTGGTGCCTGTTTTATAGGTCATCCTACGTACTTTAGCATGTGGGACGTATGTTCTTTAATGTAGCGTACAGTAAGAGCCAAATTCATTTATAATCACGAGGCAGCGCGTTGAATAATCCATAGCTTGTGCTTGTCGTTTGTTCAGCACATTATGTTAGTGAAGCATTCCAGGTGATGCATGCACTGCAAAAAAAAAAAAAAAAAAAAAAAAAAAAAAAAAAAAAAAGTAAGGAGAACTCGGGATTTCAAGGCAACAAACTTCAGTAAAATTTTAAGTTGGGCAAGTAAACTTAATATTTTAAGTTTTGCTTTTGAGTTTGCTCAACTCTGAATTCTTTGATTTTTTTTTCAACTTAAAAAAAAACTTCAAATATTTAGTTTAATTTCCCAACTTAAATAGTATTGAAGTTTGTTGCCTTGAAATTTTGAGTTCAATACAGCAGGTTGTGCCCACTTATAATTTTACTTTGTAATATCTTTTGGTCCTTTCTTCTATAAACTTAACTATAAGTTGCAGTAACTTATAACTTTTCTTTGTTATATCTGAGTTCTTACAGAAAATCCACTTTAATTTAATTTAGTTTGTGAACAGAATATTTTAAGAGGAATTCAAAATTGCACACTTGCAAAAGTTAATGCATTTAGAACAACATTTAGAACCAAGAACTTACAATTACATACTATAGTTGTATAATACAGTATAATGAATATATAACTACAGATGCAACACATTGTTTTTTTTACTTTATTTTAAACTGCAGCATCAAGTCCCTTCAATCAAGGCCAAGTAAATGCAAAAATAATGAGACCAAACTGTCCCAGTCCCTGGCTGTTAACTCGCCTTCTTTATTTATTTACTGCACAACACTACTCTGAATAAAATCCCCATATTATACTGACTTAATTTAATTAAAGTTTAGTTATAACGCAGAAAGTTTGCCTTCCAAGATTTCACAACAGAGAAATACTTGTTTGTAGAAGTAGTGTCTCTTAATGAATGGATGAAATTTATTTCGGTTCATTGCAGTTGTTTAAACAAAAGCACAAACTCAAGGCAGAAACTGCAAATTCAAGGAAATCGAAAGGGTGTAGGTTGAAGTTAAAGCTTATTTAAACCTACTCCTCTTGTCTTAGAAAAACAAACAAAAGCAAAACAAACCAAAAAAACATCACAGATGAAAGCGTATCACAGAAACAAACTGATGCTTTACTGTTGTGGTTGATTATTGGAATCAAGTGAATCATACCATGATCACATTAAATTACACTTCTAGTGTTGTTCTCTAAAACTAATTGATTCTTTTACAGCGTTTTTTAACCTCACCAATGTATCACATGTTTTAATTTCTACCAAAGAAGAATTCCAAAGATCAAACCCTTTTACAGACAGACAATGAGATTTTACATTTGTTCTGAAAAATTTCTGTTCCCCTGAGATTGTATTTACAGTCTCTCATTTCCAACAACTTCTGGATATTGTGTGGAAATTGCTGATTTCTAGCTTTGAACATTGTTTGCTTTGTATTGTACTTGGCTAAACCTGTAAATTTAAGTATATTCAGCTTGGAAAACAGAGGATTGAACTCCACCTTAATGATTTAGATATAAAAAAAACTCATCAAATAGTTTTGGAGCGAAAAAATTGATTGATTTGTTGTGCACTAGCATTGTAGCCTTAAATGTCAAACATTTATACTTATAAGTTTTTCCAACATTAAGGATTGCTTTATGTAAAAGAATGCATGCTGCTTTTTTGCAGCGTGTAGTCTCAGATTGTTTCAGCTGTATCTTAAGGGAACACCTCAACAACAAATGTTTCTTTGTGTGATTTATTTGACCAAAATGCATTTATCACAGCCTGTTATTCCCTCTGACTTCACTGTTAGCGTGATGCCGATCCTCAGTGAGGCCTGTGAGGCCGTCAGTCAGTGTTTGACAGATTCCTGCAATTAAATCCCTGAAGTGTCAAAATGATTCAACCTGTCGGGTGAAGAGCAGGGCAGAACAATCTGGAACAGAAATTTAAATCGTTATTATTTCTAGTGAGGAAGGGATTGAATTTCCGACATTCTCAAACACATTTATGATGGAAAAAAATAAAACCTTATTATTGCAGGTGACATTTCAGAGATTGGAAGAAGTGGGTTTCCACTTAAAAGCATTCATGACATTAAATTTCCAACATTTTAGTGACGTGTGTTGTATTCATGTTATCCTAGCTGATATGGTAATTACAAAGACGGTTCACTCAAAATCACTTTATTCTATGCTATAATTTGTGATATTTTTGTCAGTAGAGATGTGTTTGTTGCTGAAAAGAACAGAAATTTGTACCTCTCACACTAAGAGATCTAAGTAAAGCAGTTGTATCTATTAATATAAAACATGTGAGTGTCTCATTTCAATTATTCAGTATCTGTATTATGTAACCTCTCTCTCTCTAATTACTCCCTATTGCTTTATTGTTTTCAGTGTAATTTCCTATTAAAGAAGAAATCATTGTAAATTTTTTTTACTTTTTTTTTGTTCTGTCACATTTCGCAGGATCTTCTATGTATCTCATGACTCCCAGGACTTAAAAATCTTCAGCTACATCGCGAGAGATGGGACCAATAATTCCTTTAGGTGCAACGTCTTCAAGTCAAAAAAGAAGGTGAGAGAAATATGCATCTGACTTCCTCTTCACTATTAATTACCGCCGCACATATGGGCTATTTTAAAGCTGAGAGGATTTTCTACCTGGTAATAAAACACACTGAAATCAGTTTCTGCTTATAAATGAGCTACAAAAACAAGACTTGCAAATATTCTGCAACAGGACAGATTTTTTCAAGGCAGTTCTTTTCTATAATTTACTCTCTTGCTGGGGCTAACAACAAGTTGCAGAAGCAGCATTTTTCTACTCTGTGCACTTTCCTTCCCTCTTCAATTAAAGGCATAAAAAGCCAGAAAAAGACATGACTCATATATATACTTATATACATGCATGTGTTTTTTTAATAGTTAAATGTTCCTCCGAGAGGCTTTGATGTAACCTGACAAGCCAGACGGACAGTTTCATATATCCGTCACGGAGATATTTCACTAGTCCATCTGGGTAAGGGGCACTTGAGAGTGCTTTCAGAGGCGGGGCTTGAAAAAATTTAGCAGCTGGTGATTGGACAACGTGCTCATCACAGACCAATCCACATCAAGCCACGGTGACGTAGCAGATTTGTAACCTGACACCAGATGGAAAGTTCATAAATCCGCTGTGGAGATATTTCACGAGTCCGATTTTGCTCTTCTCCTGACCGATGAAGAGCAAAAACATTGTTTCCCATCAAAAAGGCTTTAAGTGATGTTCTCTGTTCTTCATTTTAAGAAGATTTTGAGTCTAATTCTGATAAAACTGCAGATATTCAGACGCTTCCCGCTGAGTCTGCAGCTCCTACAGCTCCCGCCTCTCTCCTCTGATTGGTCCGGTCAATATTGGACCGGGTGAAATCGATTGTGGTTGGATCATAGCAAGATGGATCTGCAGGATTTCAGAAATGAATCAGGCAGCTCCATCTGCTCTGCAAGGTTAGCTTTGATGAAAAGTGTGGAAGAAATGCTTTGTCACATCTTAGCAAAGTTTAGATAAGAAGTGGTAAGAAGCAAAATAGTGGCTTAGAATAGTTTTGACTAAACTAAACCTATTGTAGCAATGAGAGTTACTAATATAAAAACTGTGCATGATGTAACCATAGACTTAATGAAAGATCACTCATCTGTTTCTGAAGCCAAGATTTGAAGCAAAACAGTTTTTGGTAGGTGTTTTTCCGCTTCTGCATTTATTGTTTTGCTTACGTACCCTAGCAAAATTTATGATTTATTGGCCTTTTCTTGGAGATTATGAATGAGAACAAAAACTTTTCTTTCATTCATGGTTAGTTATTGGGTGAAGCCATTTATCAACGAACAACTGTGTTTACTCTTTTTAAATCATACTGACAACAGAAACTTCCCAAATGACCCTTATCAAAAGTTTACAACTGCCCATTCTTCTTGGCAAAAAGCCTCCGGTTCCTGTAAATTCTTGGTCTGTCTGGCATGAACTGCAGGTTTGAGGTCAGGAGACTGAGATGGCCACTCCAGAACCTTCGTTTAATTCTGCTGTAGCCAATGGCAGGTCCACTCGGCCTTATGTTTTGGATCATTGTCATGTGTGAACGTCCAAGTACGTCTTATGTGCAGCTTCTGGGCTGATGAGTGTAATTTTTCCTCCAGTATTTTCTGATAACATGCTGCATTCATCCTTCATTCATCAGTTTGGACCAAGTTTCCTGAGCCTTTGTAGCTCACACATCTCCAAAACCTCAGTGATCCACCTCCGTGTTTCACAGCAGGAATGGTGGACCTTTCATCATAGGCCTTGTTTACTCCTCCTTAAATGTAACGTTTATAGTTGTGGCCAAAAAGTTCAATTTTGGTCTCATCACTCCAAATGACTTTGTTCCAGAAGTTTTGAGGCTTTCTTGTTGCCAACCAACCATTCAGCCCATTTTTCCTCAAGTGCCTCCTTATTGTGCATCTTGAGAAATGTTTTCAGAGAGTCCTGTATTTCAGCTGAAGTTATTTATGGGTTTTTCTTTGCATCCCAAACAATTTTCCTGGCAGTTGTAGCTGAAATTTTTGTTGGTCTACCTGACTGAGGTTTGGTTTTAACAACACAATCAACAGAATCCCTCATTTTCTACTTCTTAATTAGAGTTTAAACACTGCTTATTGGCATCCTCAATTTCTTGGATACCTTTTCATGACCCCTTCTTGTATTGTACAGTTTGATTAAATTTTCCTGCAGATCCTGTAACATTTTGTTTCTTTCCCCATGACTCAGACTATTAGGATATGTTGTAAACAGATGAAATAATGCTCTATAAGACCTTAAAGCTGTGTTTTAGTTTTGGCTGGCTCCATCTAATGATTAAACTGTTCTTTTATCAGGACGTGTTGGCTCTCTAATGAACACAGCAGCACATTTATTTTATACTCTTTCCAGTCTTCATACTTAACTATCTCTCTGCTGTAGCTTCATGTTTAATGGCCCAACTTCTCCTCCCTCGATTTCCCAAGATGTTAAACTATTCCTTCAACGTTTAAGTACAAATGCAGAGCTGTTAAATATTAGATAACACTTTTCTGGGGAATTAGCTTCACGCTCAACTTCACTTCTGCTCTTGTGTGACATCACCCCAGAGAGTTCTCGTTCAAATAAGTGATAATGAAACCGTCACGCTGTATGATACGTACCGTATGACGCAAATCAGAGGAGATTTCAGCTTTATCTGCATCAGTATGGATGGATTACTTTATTAAGATTCAATCTCTCCACAGACTTTGATTTGAATACCAGTTGAAAGCAGCAATCAAGCGAGTAAAGTGGCTGCAGAACTCAACGTGATGCATTACAATTTTCTGTAATGACTCACTGAGAGTTGTTTGTGTTATCTGTTTCAGTCGTAATTTTATTTACTCAAGAACTAATTTCCTGCTCTTTGTTTGTGCCTTGTATTAATTTTGCTCCGAAATGTAATTTACAGGGTCTGCAAATGCACACACAGACAAAATTACCCATGGCTCATTGCAGACACCTTCCCTCAGCTTAAGCCGTGATGCAGCAGTTGTTTCAAGCCGCCACTCTCTTGGCTCAGATATCTGGTATTATCAGTCAGCTGTAATGAGAAATGTTCCATAGAAGTGATATTATTAGTCTGAGCCAGGGGTGTTGGACTGACAATGTGCCAAGGATGACTGAGAGCATGTTTTCAGTCTGTCTTCAGCTGATTTCACTGATTAACTCCAGATAGAAGTCACAATCCACCTTTTCTGAAATACCTCTCCACTTTTAGCTCTAACTCTGTGTTTTGTGTGTGTGTGTGTGCGTCCGCCCCCCCCGTCAGACTCAGGCCATGCGTATTGTACGGACGGTGGGTCAGGCTTTTGAAGTGTGCCATAAGCTCAGTCTGCAGCATGCTGAGCAGGACGCTGACGGACAGGCGGACGGAGAGAGTGACAAGTCCACAGAGGAATCCAGCAGTAATGGTGAGGCCTGCAGAAAACACACACACTTATTATTTCACTGTAGATGATTTTCACAACCATGAAGAACAGGAAATGAGATTGCAAATTAGATTTAATCACAATATTGTAATCAGAGACGGTGCAATATTTCTTTAATCAGAAATATGTCAGAATATCCAATAAAACATTTTTTGCAGTAGATGCTTTATGCTTCACACCAGTGTTACTTAACCCAAAGAGACAAAATGTTGAAATCTACCTTTGCAAGAGAAACTATCTATATGGTAAAAATTGGCAAAAAAAAAAAAAAAAGTAGCATGGTTATACAGCAGAAAAAATGGCAAGAATAATGCGAGATAACTTGGAAAATAGTCAGAAAGTAGCAAAGTAGTGACAAAAATAGATATAAAGCAACAAATACTGCCAAGAAAATCGGAAAAATATTGGGAAAAAATAAGGAGGAAGACTTGAAAAACAGTCAGATAGTAGCAAAACTTTCTTGAGGCCTGACATTTTGGTTCAAATTCTCATTTCCTGTTGATCTTATGAAATATTCTATAGTATAGGTTTTCTTTATCTGGTAACCATAAAAATATTATTCTCTTTAATAAAGCAATTGATCACACCATAGTTACTCAACCCTGCTCACTCAAAGAGACAAACTGTTGAAAACTTCCTTTGCAAGAGAAACAATCTAGATGGTAAAAATTGGCAGAAACAAATCCAAACATAACTAAAAGTAGCAAGTAAAATAGTTAAGTTGGAAAAATGGTCATACAGCAGAAAAAAATTGGCTAGAATAATGGGAGATAACTTGGAAAATAGTCCATAAGTAGCACAATTAAAGTGGCAAAGAAAGGGGTAAAAAGTGACAAAATGGATATAAAGCAACAAAAAATGGCAAAAAAAAATGAAAAAAGCAGCAAAAAAGGGGTGAAAATTGACAAAAAATTAGGAGGAAAACTTGAAAAACAGTCAGAAAGTAGCCAAACTTCCTTGAGACCTAAAATTTTGGTTCAAAATCTCCTTTTTGTTGATCTTATGTAATAATCTAACTTTCGTAGACATTAAAATTGAGATTTTCAGTATCTGGAAGCCATAAATATATCATCACCTTTCATATAACAATTGATAACACCATAGTTACTCAACCCTGCTCACTAAAAGAGACAAACTGTTGGAAACTATCTTTGCAAGAGAAACAATCCAGATGGTAAAAATTGGCAGAAACAAAACAAAATAAAATAAAGTAGCAAGTAAAATAGTGGAAAAATGGTCATATGGCAGAAAAAAATGGGCGACACTAATGGGAGATAACTAGGAAGATAGTCAGTAAGTAGCGAAATAGTAGCAAAAATGGATTTAAAGCAACAAAATTTGGCAAGAAAATTGGAAAAACTTGAAAAAAACATCAACAATGGGTAAAAGTTGGCAAAAAATTAGGAGGAAGATTTATAAAACTGTGAGAAAGTAGCAAAACTTTTGGTTCAAAATGTCCTTTTTTTGCTGATCTTATGTAATATTCTTACTTTCTTAGACACTAAATTTGAGGTTGTCTTTATCTGGAAGCCATAAAAATATGATCCCCTTCAATATAGCAACAATGCATATCAAAAATAAGCGCACCACAAATCACAATTGCATCATAGGGAAAAATAATCGTTCAGCCCTAATGAAGAATCAAACAAAACAAAGCCACAGTAACTGTCTCTCACTTTGTTTTCTTTTAGTTTTCTGTGCCAGAGTGTGTTTGTGCTGTTAAATATCTGCTCAGGAATGTTACAGAAACACCTGCTGATTCTCTGCCTCCAGCTGTTACACAGAAAACGACTTTTTATTCACCAAACACAGCTTCAATTACACAAAACCACTGACAAACATTTAACTCCTCTGGGAGGGTTCAGTGAAATTATGTGCTGCATTTACCCAGCTTAGTTTTTGGATAGTTAAAGGGGTAGTTTGTGTTTTTTTTAAAAAGTGGGGTTATATGAGGTCAGTGTCGATAGTAAGTGTGTTAGCCACAGCTCAAATCACAGCTCGTTACAGCTCGCTGCAGGCGGCGTGCCAGCGTGCTGATAATCAGAGAGCAGAGCTGATGCTGATGGAAAAGTAGGCTGAAGCAAAATCATGAGACCAACAAAGTCAGGAACCTGTGGGCACAACGAGAGCAAAACTTATGGCACTAATATTATTAATGTAGTACAAACCCTGCAAAAACTGAAACCTAAATGATCTTATTTTTGTAACAGCTGTGACCAAAGGCAGGAAATGAGTTAAAATGAGGCCTAAATAAAACATAAAATGAGTTATAGAATACAAAGAAAAAAAATTAAAGCCCAAAGTGTTTTCAAAATGCAACAGTGATTCTTACTTTTAGTGATATGGCAAAATTATCTGATCAAAAAAACTGCACTGCAAAGAAGTCAAGAAAGTATTTGCATTCTGTTTTGAGTAAAAACTGTCTTATTTGACTTTCTATGACCTTTGTTTACTTGAAAAGCCCTGAAAATTATCTCATTCCAAAATAAAAATGATCAAAAATACCCTTGAATCCCTTAAAAGATTAGAAAAATTATCTAAGAAAAATGCAAATTTGGTAAGAAAATTAAGATATTTGGATTCTGGTATTAAAACATTATTGTTGTCGTTTTTCATACTGTCAATAATCGTGAATAATTTTTAAATCGCGATATTTCCTCTCACAATAAACGTGATTCAAAGAGTTGATATCGTGACAACCCTAGTCACAGCATCTTAACATGTCCAGAAAGTCATTTTAGTTTTTGTGTTGAACTCAGTAGATACATAATATTTAGTATTTTAACCTGATGTAAAGTGCTTTTAAGTCTTTTTGGTTTTCGATAACTTTTAATGGAAGAACAGATGACGTTAAGGTCAAGGCCTCTGTGATCTTACACTTCATAAATTACCTTACATGTGTTTTCAAAGTGTTTCTGTAGAATAAACAACATGTATGAGCATTTTTTAGTCATTTTGGTCGCATAAAGTCAGTCCACCTCTTCAAGAAAACATGAATCTGTAGAATCAGTTTCAGTTTCTGTGCAGCCAAACTCTCTCCAGCTTTCCAGATCCACACAGCGATCAAACAGCGATAACACACACATGCGGTTGTGCTGGTGTGTAAACAGATGTCAGGAAAAACATGATGCTCATCTTTGATTTGAGTGCTCTCAGCTTCATGCTGACGATAATTACAGGAGAGGTGTCTACGATTATGACTTTACTATCATTGGAAAAGAGAAGAAGATAGATGCTTGTGTTGTTGTAATGAGTGTAATTTACAGTGAGCGAATACTAAACAAGTGTACGTGATGATTATGAGGGTGAAACACAGTGTGTGAGCTTCAGTGAGGAGATCTAGGTTCGGTTTTGTCGCTTATTGTCTCATGTTTGTCTCTGCAGGCCGTAAACTAACAGGAGCAGAACGAGGGGAAGAAGAGGAGGAGGGCAAAAATGAAGGAAGGCAAGGAGGAGAGGATCCTTCAGTCGGCACGTCGCTGTGCGAGAAAGCAGTCAGCGAAATTCTGCAGAGTCTGGCTGAACTGAACGTGGTCAAACCTGGACAGACCATAATCGTAAGACACAAACACAAACATAAACACACACAGAAACACACTTTCTGTTGGACATTGAAATTTTAACTTCTTGCACCCCACACATTTCTGACCATGCCATTTCTTACCAATGCTATGTCTCAGCGCTTATAACTGAAGAACCATAAAGTCAAAGTTCATCACTGACACCTCATTTGAAAAATTAAAGTCTCTACTTTCAGAAAATGTCATGTCTCTATATGTGGCTAAAGTCCACACCAGGATAAATGCAGCTTAAAAATACTTTTTTTTTCCTCTTCAATTTTTTTTTTACCAATTTTCGAGCATCGTTAACTTCAAGATTTTTCATTCCAGACATAAAACATCCACAACATCATTTCTACCTTATCATCTATATCTGGGTGAAATTTGAGCTTTCTAGGTAAAACTTTGTAGGAGTTTAGAGAGTTTTTAGTCTCAGGTGTTAAACACCAGCAGATGTGTCCTCATTTTTCACAGTCCACTCTGACGACTTCATGCAAACAAAACCAGCTGTATCAGTGCTCAGTGTCTTCTTCTTTGTAGTCAACTTTGTTCTCTCGTTGAAAAAGTTTCCTAAAAATCATGAAATTATAGCTACCAGGTCACAGATTTTACCGCTCCTGTTGCGCACATCAATATAAATGATTACACTCAGCAAAAAAAAAAGTATTTTTCCACAGTCTATCCAGCTACAGCAGGCTACTTGTGAACTGTAAGGCTATAGGTTACTATACATGTGATTCACAGGGCCGATAGCCAATAAACGAGCCTGTTAGGAGGCTTTTACGCAGCATGTGCTAATGCTGAAGTGAAGCAGAGAGCACTTCCTGTATAAATCAGGCTCTCCTGGCATCAAATCTCTGTGTATGGAGATCGGGACACTTTTGTCTTGAAGATAGAGTCCTGAGGAAAACAAACACTTGCAGCTTTGTCAGATTGACATTGAGGAGGAAATGCTCTAAGACTGTGAAGCTGCTGTTATTGATGAGAACAGACTTTACAGGAGAAATTTCACCACTTGGAATAATTTGATGAAACAACACTTTTGATATGTTTGAACTCTGGATTCCTCTGGTGGAAAGGAGAGTGAATGTTCAGGGTACGGGCGACAGGATGTGACATAATGACCCCAAACAGGTAGGACGCCCCAGTTATTGTGACAATCAGCAGGAGCGGGAGTCTTAAAGAGACAGTAGCTAAAATGAAGAGAATTGGAGCTGAAATTAAAAAGACCAGTGCCAGAAAAGTTTGGATCATTTTTTTTTAGCTGTTAATCATGTAAAGCGAATACAGGTGGATAAGAAAGCCTCCTAAAATACCTGTTGTATCCCTTTAAGTGGCTGCAAAACAGTTTGGCACAAACAAACCTCGAACACTTTTCTTTTATTGTTACTTTTGTAATCAATGCTCCACTTTATGAATGAAATTAAAAAGCTGACAGGTTTAATTGTAACTGGGATCTTTCTGGACCTTTCTGGCCTCGTAGCTGCAGCTTTCTGTCTCTGCTTTGAGTCACTGCTTTGGCTTTAGTCGTGTTTTGATGCTATTATCCAAGCAATCTGCTGCCAAACGGCTCATTGAACTCCGAAAGCTCAGTAAAGTGCTTTGTCATCGACTGCAGTACCTGACCAGAGCAGCGAGTGCAGCTCAGTTTAGCTGGCAACAGATTCTGAAGGTATAAATTCACCTGAGCGCTCGTGCACGATGTGAAGAAGAAGCTACAATTTTGTTTCTCTGCTTTTGAGATTTGTCAGACTCTAAATCCATATGAAGTCAGGAAACTGTGATTATCATTCAGGAGTGTTTGACTCTGCAAACGCTGGAGCTGTGGTCTGTCATGATGTGTTCATTTGGATTTGTCACCAAAGCAAGTGTGGGAGACACAGCTTTTATACGGCTGCTAAAAGAGAGAGAGAAGGAGGGAGAGAGAGAGAGAGGATTGGAATCAGGGGAACTTGGATATTCCTGCTGGCTGTGAAAAGGGGGACACCTAATCCCAAAAAGCTCAGTCTGTTCTCTTTGATTTTCAGAGAAACGCCAGCATAATCCCACTGAAGGGTTCACGAACATCTGCTCCGTTGAGATAAGAGAAGGAAAAAAAAAACGAGGGGAGAGAAAATGAGAGCAAAACAGAGCGAGATGAAGTAAGGAGTAATGAGGGAGATCAGGAAAATGAGTACAAAGAGTTGACAAAAAATAAATTAACCGTGAAGAAAAAGCTGATTGTACTAAAATGCACAAAAACAGAAAAGTACCTTTCTGCAGCGTCTGAAGTTTAAGACCCTGAAAGATAATTTCTCCTTTTGTTAAAAGTATTTCATTACCAAAGTTAAGATATGCTTATTCTTTCACAGAGATAACATTTTTTGTGTTCAGTTTGCTTTTATCACTGATTCTCAGGTTGAAAAGATTTAAAGTCGATAAATATGAGGACTAAAGGAACTATGAAGAAGTTTTAATCACCCAGAATTGTAGAGTATTTTTCGTGGAAGCAAGGGTTCATGTCAATGCGTGTCCTGGTGGGCGCTACACTGTAAAAACTGAAATCTAAGCAAGTCATTATGTCTTATTTGTAGTAAAAATTGTCTTATTGTTCTTTATTTGAGCTACATTCACCAGACCAGGTCATAAAAATGTCTTATTTCAAGTTTTCAAAAGACAAAAATGAGGTGTGAATTGCTTGTAACAAGTAAAAAAAAAATCTGCCAATGGGATAAGACAAATTTGTCGTAAAGTTTCTTGAAATTAGAAAGATGTCTTGATACAAGAAACTCTGCTGGAGGAACAGCAGCTTTTCAGCACTTCCGTGTTGTCTCATTTTTTCAGACTGGAGGTTGCTGCTTGAGTGCAGGGCGTTGCACATGATGTACAAAATGACTATTTTATGACCACTGAGCGTAAATTATCGGGTAAATGTATTAATGCAGTATGTTGGTACGTAATTCTTGTTAAGTTAATATGATTCACAGCTCAAAAAAAAAAAATCTGCGTTTTTCTCACACTGGTGTAAAACCTTTATTACAGTCTCTGAAACATTTTGTCTTTGGTACTGTCTCTTTAAGACTCCTTGTCTCACAAACCCCATTCCCTCTAATTGGCCAGTCAGGAGCAGAGCTGTGGGGTCAGCCTTGGTGTTTGAGGCCCGCCCTCCTACATGTCACGAACTAGTTAAGACATCCTGATGTAATGACATCATTATTTCAGCAAGTCACATGCTGTTTAGAGAACAGATCAATTTGAGCGGGTTTACCAATAATTTCAGGGATTTCTCCAACAAATAAGTATTAAAAATCTGCACATTTTTAATCAGAATATCCAGCTTTATTTCTTACATTAAATTTTTAAAATGTGGGAAAACATGATACCCTCTCTTTAAAACATCTTAGGAAGAAGTATAAAATAAGAATCTCATGTTAATCTCTCTGTTTTCCAGATTTGACTTGGAAACAGATTCAAAAAGCAGGTCACACTCTCCAGTAACTCTGATTAAGTCTTCTCTGAAATCTTGGTACACTCTCTTCTCCTCTTCTCGTAAACATCCTTTTTTATTCACCTCTGAAGCCCTCCTTTAGAAAAGCAAGCATGGACAGGTAACAGGGTGTTTTCCTTCAGGGTTCTCTTCAAAGATTGTGCAAGAACATGGAAGATGTTCCCTTCATTAATAATTGGTATTTCATTTTTTTTCTAGTCTAGTCAAGGAAAACAGTTTGTCATGTGTCAAAGCCCTGGTTTTGTTTGAAGAGTCTTCGTGAGGTTGAAGCCGCTTTTCTTTAGGATGCTTTCATGTATTATAGAGCGTACATGGACTCCCTCTAGTGGTGGGATGGTTGAGTTACAGTCAGTATTTCCCTTTGCAAAATGTTATATTTCCTGACATTAGCTGCTATTTTTGTGATTATTCTTTGTGATATTTTTCCCCAGTCCATCTGACTTGGTAAACCCAGGCAAAAGCAGACAGAAACACAAAGCTGGACTATGTGAATTTTCTGAAGTGTTACATCCTGGGAGGAATGAGACAGAAATACATGATTAGAAGCAGAGGAGGAGGAGAGCGTGTGGTGTGGTAATGAGTTCAGAGATTATTCCAGCTCTGGTGAGGTGTGACAGTGATGCTCAGGAGGCTCCCAATCAATGGGTCACAGGCCACGTCTCAGGGACTGAGCGGTTTCTCTCCTTCTGATTTGTTAATTAGGTTCACCCTCAGAGTCCCAGTCTTTCAAAGAGCCCGAATTTAGAAGCAGAGATAAAAAATGGCTTCATTTTATTTTTAAGAGAGACCAAGTTACTCCTTTTTTAGCCAACCTGCACTGACTTCCTGTTTCTCTTAGAATTGATTTTAAGGTTCTTTTAATTGTGTAAAAAGCTTTTAATGGTAAAGCACCTTCACACTTTCAAAAAGTATCTCATAACTTACCTTAACTGTAAATCTTTCTAGTGTTTTAGGCTTAATTTAGACATGTTTAATCTAGCTCCTTCTTAAAATGTTCTTTAACTTTAACCTTAACTTATCATCATGTTTTAAATCTCTGACTCATAAATTGTGAAAGCCAGTGCCAGGATTTTTCCCATAAGTGTTTTTATTTGTCTTAAAGCATGAAAAAAAGTTTTCCTTTTTTTTTTTTTTTCAAATATTTGTAAATGAGCATTCAATTTAAAACAGAGTTAATATGACTTTTTTTTTTGCTTGACTTCTTTTCTTTTTGGTAATTTCACGAATAATCTTTTTCTAATGCTTTGCAAAACATTTGAACTCTCTTTCATCCATTTTAACACTGAATAATTTCTAGAAAAGTCTTTAACTTTTTTTTAAAAAGATATACATATTTGGAAAAAAAATTTAAAACATTTTTTCAGGTCCTAAGAAGAATGAAAACATCCTGACACAGGCTAATATGAATTTCTACCACATGAACCATTGAATTTAGGAGTAAATAAGTTTCAAATAGGTGTCACTGTAGTGACCACTATGCACCACAGGGTTAAGTTTTGATCGGTTTCTTTCTTTTTTCTTGTGCACACCTGATTGCTTTTTAATGTTATTTTACCCCTGTCTATTTAAGATTGCTCCACTTTGTTTTAATTTTTTTTAACTTCTTTAAACGTAAAGCACTTTGAGCTGCATTTTATGTATGAAAGGTGCTATATAAATAAAGTTATTATTATTATTATTTGAATGTCTTTGTACTTTTTTTGTCTCTGGTCAGGACTTGGATCGAAGGTCCCTCTTCACTGTGACTTCTCAAGGCGTTACTCCCAGAAGCCCTTGCTCTCCGTCTCTCACTCCGCTGGCGTCGCAGCATTATCTGCAGCTTCTCCAGCAGCAGCTGCTGCAACAACAGCAACACACACAGGTGGCTGTGGCTCAGGTAAGAAACTGTCAAATGCAAACACAGTGTGAAGGTTGTGATTATAAAAGCTGTAAAACTACAACCAGGAACTTTTTAATGTGTCACATGGATTAATGTTAGTGCATGGATTAATCTATTGCTATTTTTTAACTTATGCTGTCTTAGCTTTATTAACACAATTACATGAAAATAGATATATCGCTCTCTTCCAATTTTTTTGATCAATTGTAAAGTCAGTCCATTTTTTCCATTTTTTCTTGGCACGCAGGTTGTTGAAGTCTAAAATAGCGAGTGAAAGTCTCCATGTCATGTAGTATTTCCACAAATTCCAAACAGTTTTTCTGAGGAGGAAGTAGAGCTGAACAAGATCTGACCCAGGATGTGTTGTGTCAGCTGTTTTACACACACGTGTCTTGTGTGTAAGACTGTTTGAAAAGAGCCTTCTTTACTTGATATTGTCAAAATTTTTTGTTATTATTACGTATCTGACGTACTGTGAATTTCCCTTGGGAGCAATAAAGTACCTATCTTTCTATCTATCTATGTTTTTTTTTATTGTTTTGTATTTTATTTATCTTTGTTTAACTTAACACAGTCAAGGATATTTTGCACTACAATTTTTTTAAAGCTCAGAGTCAAAAGTGGCTCTTTTTGTTCTTCAGTTATAACCAAAAATACCAAAAACAGATTATACAAAAATTTCCTCTGATTGATTTTTGTTTATCTGGAGGGAAAAGCTGTGGAGAAAAAACTTGATGTGCTAGAAAAAAACTATAAAAACTTCACTTGTAAAAATCTAACTCAACAGAAATTTTTACTAATTGTTCCTCAGTGTAATTCACAGTTTCTTCGGCTGCACTGTCTTAACTGGTATTTTCTCACTAGGGGGCAGCACTAACACAGAAATTGACAAACAGTCGACTTCAGTTGCCAAGTTTTCAGACAGAACTTGACTATATTTTTAAGAGAATGCGGAAAACATATACAGCGGAGTTGATATAGTTTTCACTCAGTCTGTCACTTTAAGGCACAATTGATATAATGAAGTAATAAATCTGATTTCATTTTTACTATGTCATGAATAAAAAACAACAGCAGTGGCAGAAATGAGAGGAATTAAGCTCAAATATGACATTTTAACTGATGCATCAAATCACAGGTTCCCACATTAAACCAAACACATCTTGTGTCAGACTGACCTTGTCCTTTGTGTCCACTCCAGGTGCAGCTGCTGAAGGATCAGATGGCAGCAGAAACAGCCGCCCGCATGGAGGCCCAGGCCCGCGTCCACCAGCTGCTGCTGCAAAACAGGGACCTGCTGCAACACCTGGCCCTGCTGGTGCAGCAGCTGAAGGAGCTGGAGGGTCTCTCCCCGAAAACAACACATCCACAACAAGAGCCTCTAGCAAACGGACACAGTGAGTGACTCCAGAGACGAGCGCTAGGGAACGGTGTAATCCCATAGATGGACTCGTGTCAGGTCTTGTCATTGCTCTCTGGCTTGTTGACGAGGAGATGGTTTAATCAGCCGTGACACAAACCGTGATCCCTCGCTGGCTTCCTGCCCGCAAACATTGTCTTTCGTGTTTGATGGGCAGAAGCACAGCTGCTGCGTTTGAACCTCGCTCTGCAGGTGACCACAGGGACGTTTCCCTTTTTGCAACCCTGACTCCTTCAATGACGCATTTCACCTTCTTTTATTCCCTAAAAAAAGAAGAAAAAGTGGCTGTAGGTGCAAACACAACGAGTTTAAAGTGAAATTTGATGCTCAAGATTTCTGGATCAAAGACTTTAAGGAGGCCGTGTCAGGGAGGTTTATTTCAGATCATCAAAGGACTCAAAAGGCAGGAAAATACTTCTTAGACTTAGACTTCCTTTATTGTCATTGCACAAAAAATGCAGCTGTGAGATTTGGCAACACAATGTCATTGCTTGGCTTTGGGTAACAATAACAGAGCAGTGTTAAAATAAGAAATATAGATTTACTTACAACTTAAAAATAGTCTATAGACCTGAAAAAGAGCTAATAAATAAAACAGAATGTAATCAGCAGAATTAACAGAATGAACATTGTAAATTCTATGAAAACATCAAACACTTAAAGACAATTAAAGTTAAACAATAGAATATATTTCTTTTATTCTGGTTAAAAAACAGCTACGTTTCAACAGGGAACAAAAAAGACGAATAATTCTTAAGATAACTTGGATAAAATGGATTAGTTGCTACTGGAAGATGAACTCCCAACAGTGTCTTAAATTTTGTTTTAGTCATGTGTTGATATTTGTTATTTTAAGTTAAAAAAATTTAATAAGTCACAAAAAAAATACACTTCTTCGAGGAAAAATAGTTCGAAGCTGTGAAGGGAAGTTCTGTTCCTAATGGCTAAGAACATCAAATTCAGGTTTCTTAAAGCCTTTAAGTGTTCAGTTAAATGAGCTGAGATGCCTTTAGTGCAATTTAATGGGTGTCTCTCAGTTCAACATTGAGGTAGGGGTTATGGCTCAGCATTTCAGCATTAAGCATTTCCTGCAAGAAAGGGCTTAATGTTGAAATGGGGCTCAGCATTTCAACACTGTGCTTTTCCTGCATGGAAAAGCAAGCAATGAAATAAGATGCTCAGCTTTCAACATCCTGCATTTGCTGCAAGGAAATGCAAGACCCCCCTTTAGTATTGTTTGGGTGTTTTGTTTGTTGCTTGTCTGTTTATTTATTGAGTTGCTTGTCCCATTGTGCAAATTTTGACCTGCCAGTAGCATTTAAAAAAGGCTGAACTTTGCTTAAAGAGCAATTTTAAACATGAAGGAAAGGTAACAACTATTGACTGTATATAGCATGGACAGTGTGCTTCCGCCTGTCACCGTTCTACGATTTTGAAGCCAAAAAACCCCGTTTCTCTAGCCGCCATTATGCAGCCAGAGTCTGCGCAGTAGAGAATTTCTGGTGGAGCCAAGTCAAAAAGAGAAATAAAAATATTTATTTCTTCTTCTTCAGAAGGTTTAGTCTCCTTTTGTCTCTCTTTCCCTAAGTTTCTTAAATCCCTGATAAAAACTACTCACGAACGGCAGCTGTCAACTATCGTAAAACGAAACTTATCATACGAAATCATCATACTACCTTAGTGTAAGGATGAGAGAAAAGTTTCTACCACTTATCGTAATTTTTTAAAGTTTTCCCGGCTCATATCTAGAATGCATGGGGAGGCGGGGCTTATGACCTATACTGCAGCCAGACACCAGGGGGCGGGGCATCTGCTGGAGGCTTCAGTTTGAGCCGAACATCGTTACGTCCACTGATTATACAGTCTATGGTAACAACTCTGGATGCCCAAACTTTGCATATGCTCATTTTCAAATTGCTCCATGTCTTTATTATAATGAAGTCTCTGAATTTCTTATAACTTCTCAAAATAGTCTGTTCTAAAAGTAGCACAAGATCTACACAAGATATAACTTCATCAACTGGTTCATGACACATTGGAGCGGTGACCTCAAACACTAAGGTCCCTCCATAGCACCGCCCCTAACACACCTAGAGAGAACTTTGCAATCAGAGCTGGGAGCTTTAAAATGTTTCAGAGGCTAAAATAAGGATTTTCTTAAAACCAGTGAGAGAACGAAGAGAGATTTTTTTCAAGCTGAAATCCATGTAAAGCAACTACTTATTTCCCAGAGGAACAGAATAGAGCTGAACAAAAAGAACATCCCCTCTTTAAAAGTTCATCATTCAGTCATTTCTCTGATATTTGAGTGTGAACATCAAACTCATGCGTAAAATTTAATGCAGCCTCACGTAATGAGATTTACGACAAGTTGTACAATTAAGAGGATTTAACATTTAGTTCGTTTATACCTTCTGATAGGTGTTAATTCAGAATAAAGTGTATTACTGAGGTCAGAGTTTACACCGCTATTGTCCTGAAATGAACTATTTCCAAGAATCCTGTCTCCTTTTTTCCTCTGAAATCCTTACATTTAATAAAAAAACAGTACATTTGAAGCACCAGCAGAGTTTGTCAGAACTGAATATCACGTCTTGTGAAAGTATTATTTATAGTTGAGTTGTGACAGTAGGTTTCACAGGTCTACACAGGCAATGTTTGCATAAACAAAGTGTTTTCAGCTTCAGTTGTGTCAGTTACAGAGCAGAATAGGGTTATTGATCTCACTTTGAAATGTTTTTGCGGTTTAACAAAGGCTTTATAATTGAATCGAGGGCCCCACATTGTGTAAAACAGCACGCACGCCCGGCATAACCCGAAAGTGTGTACTCAACATTTTTGCAACAACAATAGCCTCTCTATACCAAACTAATAAGAGATTATATAATCACTGCGGATTTAAAACCATTCTGTCACTTTATCTCACACTCGCAGACTCTAGGAGGGGTTTAAAGTTGTAAAGTATTTTGTTTTTAAAAAAAAAAAAAAGCACAAAAACCACTCATGCACACACACCTTTCCCCCACAGGAGGGAGAGTTTATTTATAGATGCTTAGAAACTGTCAGTCTGCCAAATATCAATGAAAACCACCAAGAACAGAGCTGTGTTAGTGTGTGTGTGTGTTCTGTGGGTGACGTTTTCTGCACTAACGCGTCATGTTTCATGCTCGGATTAATTATATTAGTTCCTCTGATAGAAAAAGCTAATCTTGCTAAGCTCACACATGGATGGACTCAGTGTCTCCTGGAATTATTCCAGATGCACCGTTCAGTAATGAGAGTCAGCACTTACTCACTGCAAATAATCTCACACTTGCCAAGATTTAAAATCTTACTTTAAGACATGCTTAATAAAATATCTTGTTTTAATGTTTTTTTTAACTTATTTTTAGCATTTAAAACTATGTCAGATCTCAAAAAAAAGCATGAACGTTTTAATTTTGTCTTAATTAGTCTGAGAATCCTAAAATGAGTGGATAACTGTTAAAACAAGTTACTTTGGTTTTCTCACAAGTAATTTCATAACATTAAAACTTGTTTCAAGATTAAGCTCCACCTCAAGTTGCTTGATTTGAGAATAACACAAAAAATCATCTTTCTAAAACACAGTTTATTAAGCAAACAGCTAAGAATTTTACAAACCCATGCTCAAAAAGTGTAAAACACAGCGAACAACCAAAACCACAAAGTACTAATTTGCTGTTTTAATTTCTGTAGAATAAGTGAGGATTCATGTTCTTAAATCAAGGACAGGATTTAAGATTCTGGTTTAACCTTTAATATGGATTATGCTTATTTCAAGATGAGAGCACTTATATTGAGAATCTTCTTAATCATACTTCTCTAATTCTAAGTAGTTTTGACTTTAAAAAGTGATATTTGTCATTCCATTTGCTAAAATTAAGAATATAAGAAGCATGAAATTACATTCTATTGCTCATATTCAGTACATTTCACTTAAAATTCTTCTTCAGGAAGTTTGTTTTCAAGCATTTTAATCTAAAAATAAGCATTTTCTTCCTGTTTTAAGATCTGAGAATACTTATCAAGGCCATCTTGTTTTTAAATTTATCAGTCTTATTTCAAGATTTCTAGTCAAGTGAAATAATCTTGCTGCATGGAGAGATAATTTCACTAGTTTTAAGATATTTTTCCATCAAATTTAGTATTTTTATCTTATATTCAGACTCCCTTTTTTTGCAGTGCAGGGATATTTCTCAAAAGGAAGAAAAAAACAAGAAGTTAGAAGTAGATAAATGTCTTGCTTTGCTTAACTCGTTTTTAATTCGGCGTTGTACTGATTTCCCGTCCCTCCAGGTGATCAGCAGTCGTCCGGCAGCCCAGTTTCCACATCAGCAAAGTCTCTCACTCTGAATCTGAAGAATCACTACAGTCAGAACCTGGACCAGCTCATCACCTCCACCCCTGCATGCCCGCTCCAAACGCCCCCCCTCTCCTCCTCCCAGGTGGACAGCGCCGAGTCCTACCTGAACCTCCTGAACCTGGAGAACGGCGCCAAACCAGAAGCTTCAGTGAACGGGGAGCTGGACCCGTTTATCAGAGCCAATGTGGCGGCAGAGAACAACGAGGGATCGGGGAGCGAGATCGTACCGTTCACTCTGAGGAACTCTGCCAGCCTGGATGAAAAGTAAGAAAACTACACTTCTGACTATTAAAATGTTTTATAGGAATACACCAAGACACTAAAACCATTCTACATTAACAAGATTGGGTTTGACTAAAACAACTTATGTTTCATTTACTTACATTGTCACAGAGACACATGATGACAAACGTTGCTGGTAGCACAGATTACCACTGTGAGTAGTTCAGGTTTTTTGCAAATTTAACTGAAAACTCCTGCTCTATGTTTGATTGACACACATAAGGATAAGAATCCAAAAATCTCACTCCCAGAGAGGAAAGATTTTCCCCAAAATGTTGAACTGATCCTTTAATGTGGAACATTTTCATTGTGTGATCCCAGTCAGTGTGTTCAAGGTTTACAGGCTACACACACACACACACACACACACCTAATGACACACACAGCTCATAGCTTTTAGCGTTATTAGCATAGAAGAGCTCAGCTCAGCAGAAAAAGCCCCGCGGTAATGAAAGTGTGATGATAATCATGGGATTACAGAACACAGAGAGAGAGAAAAGAAGGTTTTGTGTTCAGGAAACAAAGAGCAGAAAACGAGAATCAGAGATTTTGTTCCAGAAACATAGAAACCCCATCATCTTTATCTTAGTCCCAGTGTTTCTGTTTTACGAAATCACTGAATTTAAGACGCTGTTAAAACACATTTCAAAGGGAGTAAATGGATTCATTTTCTCTGGAATAATTTATAAGGAGTGCATTTCAAGGAAGCTCTATTTCTCGCTGTCTCAGTTTATCTGCTGAAGTGCTTTCCTTGACTTTAATTCTGACTTAACGTGTGAATGTTGCACAACTCTGTGATACAAAAGCAGCTTATATCTCAAATGCAAACACATATGAAGCTACAGCACGTAATGACTTTGTAATGAGCTTTTTAATGAGCTTTTAATCTCTGTAAAGCTTCTGGAAATAGCAGGCATGTTAAAGGAAAGAACGTATTTACCACATGAGATCAAGAAGGAGTCAGTTTTTATTCCTTTTCCTCCTCCTCTTCAGCCTTCTTTCTTCACAAACTGCTCTGATAAGAATCTCAAAGTTGATTTCTGAGATACAGAGGATAAATAAGACGTCAGAATTGACTCTAAGGGATTGTATGTATTTGGTGTGTGTGTGTGTGTTTTATGTGTTTTTCTGCAGGTTAGCTCCAAACAGCCTCACTTACATCCTGTGGTTTCCTGCTGCACAAACTCCCAGCCAATCACAGCTCTTATCCCCTCACAGCATGAAACTCTATCCAGCTACTTGTCCAAATATGTTTCTCTTTTTCCTTTACTTTCCTCCTCGTTACCCAACATTTCCATTCGAGCCTTAGTTTCATTCCCCACATGTACACCATTTTACCTTTATTTGTGTTACATAACAACCTGCAGCTCCTCTTTTTCCTCCTGAGCTCCTCTCTGCCACCACATTTTTTATTTTCTCTCTCAAAGGCTTAAAAAAAAAAGGCAGTAACTGAGAAACACTCACAGCGGGACATTTTTATGTTTCCTTTCTAAAGTGACTTTCTGCAATCCTCCTCCCTCTTTAACTGGCTTTAATTTGCCTCATTTCCCACATGACATCACTTTTCCATACACACATAACCTAACACAAGACAATATTAATCATAGAAGGCTGCTTTAGTAAACAAACTGGCTATAAACATAATGAAAAAAATGTTTTTAGCTTATTGTATTATTTGAAAACAACTCTGACCTTTCAGTGTTTGGAGTGTGAGAGTAATGAAGCTTGTGTTACTCAACCCTGTGTAATAATCTCTGGAAAATAAGACTCTGACCATGGGAACTTCAGCTTTATTGTGTTATTTCCAAACCTCTTTGCATTACCTCTCCTGCAGTCACACTCTTCTCCTCTCTCCCTGAACACAAGGCAAATTTTATTGCTTCCATTTGCTTTTGTTTTCTGGATTTCCCCAGCGAATCAATGTTTACAGCCTCAGCGGCTTTGTTTTATGTGCAGGGATCGGGCAGACACACACTCCTCTGCCATCCTCTTACACCGTCTTACCCTCTCTTCTTCCGTGATCATCATCCAGCCCGAGCTGACCTCTCAGGTCCAGGTCTGGTCAAGCAGAACGGTCAGATGTGACCTCACATTATGGGAGTAACGGAGCTTTAAATCACACAGGAGTTATCTAATCCATCTGTGTGATATATGATCAGAGCATATGGTGCTGGCACTGAACAATACGAGTCACACTTCACACAACAAACAAAAAATGGAAGATCAAAGAAGAATATCGTAATCGCGTTTAAGACTTTTCGTTTGCCAAATATTGAAAGATGTGATTTTGCTGCGCTTTGACTCATCTGCTTCCTATCTGTTGAATAAAAACAAGTGAAGCCATTAACACTTAATATAATAAATTCGGTAACACGTTAGATTAGGGCAGGGGTTCCCAAAGTGGGGGTCGGGACCCCTGGGGGGTCGCGAGACGTTGGAGGGGGGGTCGTGAGATGATTTCAGTTTAGAGGGAATATCCACAGCTATCCCAGACCACAACTAAGGTACTAACGCTGTTTGGCTCAACATACCTGTGTGAGGGGACTTTTTTGGCCCTGACATTTATTAAAAATAAATATATATCTTGTGTGAACGTGGCGGATGATCTCAGAGTGGCCGTCTCCAAAATTAAACATAAATAGTGAGATAAACACTGAAACATATATCCCAAAAAGTTAACTTGCACTGCAACAATGTTCACGTTAACGCAGAGCTACAGTTTATGATTATTACTTGAACTGAATTATTCTTGTTCTCATGTGGAAATGAAAGTATTGAACCAAAATTGAGTTTGCACACGACTGCAACAATGTTCGTTCACAAATTACAGAGAAATAACTTTGACAAATTCGGCTTTTTTTTTTCATATTAAACTGTTACATGTAAAATCATAACATGGTTTTCAGGCTGTTGTTCTTTTTTGTGTTGTCATAATGCCCATGTTTGGATACCCTAATTAGTGCATGTGTCCTACACACACGTTTTCTTATGCTTAAGTCACCTCTGGGGATAGTGGGGGTCACTAGTCTCTGCCGCCTTTGTTTTGGGGGTCACAGGCTGAAAAGTTTGGGAACCCCTGGATTAGGGAACATATATTCATTAATTTGTTGTCAATAAGTAATAATTAGGAGTTAATATATGGAGAAGTCTGAATTCATGGTGCAATAGAGGTAGAATAAGGGGTTAATGCATGCTTAATAAAGACTAATTCGGGGCTAGTAAGCTACTTATATGCATGTTAATAAGCACCTAGTTAATAGTGAATATGTGTTCCCTAATCTAAAGTGTTACCATAAATCCACTACACTTGATGCAGGTGCATACTATGGAAACAGAGACATACAGCCCTTAAGCCGTACTGCAGCATGCAGCGTGCCCACACACAGAGCGGAAACCAACACATGTGGTGTCCAGCTCACATGAACCTTCATCAATCTATATATTATTCAGCAGTGAGTCATGTTTTCCCTCAGCGAGGTGAAGCCTGCACTCTCTCTTTCTCTGACAGTATTAACTGATGCATAATCACATTTCCTGACCTATCAGGTGATCTGTCCTTCCCCTCTATGCTTCATTTTCTTTCCCCTCCTCATCATTAACATCATCTTCTATCAGAGCTGAACCAGCAGCATCGTTAGCCGCTAATTCAATAGCACAGATTGTATGATTGGGGCGTAATGGGTGATGGATTCGAAGCGTTATCGCGGAGTTGTTTTCAGACTCGTATCTGGTTTGTCATATCCAGTGAATTCGCTGTTGACTGATTTTTTTAAAAAGCCTCTGTCAGTCTCTTCATGCTTCATTTTTAAGTTTGCAAACCCAAAAATTTCCACCAGACTCCCACATTGATCCACCTACATACTTAAACCCCCCACACAGACTTATCACACACATTGATGGGTGTTATGTTATTAGAAAGCAAACCCTGTGTCCTTTCATCAAGTTTGAGTCTCCTGCTTGTTCCTTTCAGCTGCTTTCTTCTGTTTGTCCACTTGAAAAGGTTGAAGTATTGAAGATTTTTATCCGAAGCTGTTCTTTTCAGAGACGTCGTTCAGTCAGAAGTCTAAAGTGTTTTAGTGTTTTCTTTTCCCCGGCGTCGCCCGCTGATTCATAGAAATCTCGCTGCTTGTTTCTTAAATGTGTCTCTACAGAAATTGAAAAATCACTTAGCATGCTGTTTATGACTCATACAGTTTGAAGTGCAGATAGACATTTTCACTTCGAAAACACCCTCGCCACTTCAATCTCGATGAGTTTTAGACAGCTGAAGATTAACCCGATTATAAACTTAAAACACGTCTCTACAGCTTTGAGTGTTTTTCCTTTAACTTCCTGTTTTCATCCACTTATTACTTCACTTCTTCAGGTAGACTGAACTTTAACCTTAAGGCAAACATAGGTACCTCAATCTTCCTTGGATGGATTGATGACTTGAGCTATTTCCTCTAAAAACCTCATTGATATATTCAACAAACGTCCCATGAGTCATAGCAGGAGCACACAGATTGTTTTGATTGCTTTGAGCAGCTGAATTAACGCGCCTAAGTCCATGAGAAGTTTAAAGTCAGTGTCGACAAGGCAAGAGCTTTTTATAACGACTCCCACGGTGCTTTTAAGCTTAAAAGTCGTCAAAAAAAACAATTTAGTTTAGTGGCCACTGAGGCCTAATTGAAGAGAAAGACTTCACCGTTGGGGGAAAAATAATAAAACAATGACACAGACTCTCTTGCTATTTGTTTAAAGGATTTTGAAGTAGCTGTGTCATTTGCATCAGTGTTTTTTTTTCTTCACGTTGAGCTCATTGATATTCATCTTATTTCTGAAATTAATGGAGGAAACTTACAGTGCTTTGCAAAATTGAAGAGATTGTTAAAGTGAGGTTACATGAGGTTCTCAGCACGATTATATGTAGTTCCCATCTACATCAAAAGCTTTTACTCTAATCCAGGGTTGAAAGCTGAAGGTTAGAATTGTTTCTAACTTTAAGATACACTGCAAAAACTGAAATCTAAGCAAGTCGTTGCGTCTTACTTTCAGTAACATTTATCTTATTTTTCTTGATTTGAGCCACATACATCAGACCAGGTCATAAAAATGTCTTATTTTAAGTTTTTTAAAGACAAAAATGAGGTTTAAATTGCTTGTAACAAGTCAAAAAAAATCTGCCAATGGGATAAGAAAAAGTTTCTTGTATCAAGACATCTTTCTAATTTTAAAAAACTTTAAGACAAATTCGTCTTATCCCATTGGCAGATTTTTTTTTTTTTTTAGACAGTTTTATTTTTATGACCTGATCTGGTGAATGTGGCTCAAATTTTTACTACAAATAAGACATAATGACTTGCTTAGATTTCAGTTTTTGCAGTGTTCAAGGTCAATATTTTAAGATAAACAGAAGAAATTTTGAGAAAAAAACAAAATTCCCGGACAAAAAGTCAATTTTTTGAGATCAAAGGTCGAAATTTTGGGATTAAAAAAAATCAAATTTTAAGAAATCAATTCAACATTACGTGAAAAAAGTTTAAAGTTTTATTTTAAAGGTCAAAATTATGAGATGAAACATCAACATTTTTAAATAAAGGTAGTGTTTGAGATAAAAAGTAGAGGCATTGATATGAAAAGTCAAAATTGATTGATTTAAGGCAAATTAAAAAAAAAAAAAAAAAAAAAGATCTTGGAATAGATAGTAGAATTTTGACTTTTCTTAAAACCTTAAGTCTAACACCTCCATTGAGTCTGACCTTTAGATACAATTCTTGCGATTTCTAAACCCCGACTTTTTAATTGTAATTTTAGTTATAATAACTGAAGAACAAAAAGAGCTATTTTTTGACTCTGTACTTTTAAAAATGATGTAGAGCAAAATATTCTTCATTGTGTTAAGGAAAAAAAATAAAATAAAACAGAAATCAAGGGCTGCACGGTAGCGCAGCGGGTAGCGCTTCAGCCTCACAGCAAGAAGGTCGCCGATTCGATTCCCTGTTCGGGCATGGTTGGCCTTTCTGTGTGGAGTTTGCATGTTCTCCCCGTGCATGTGTGGGTTCTCTCTGGGTACTCCGGCTTCCTCCCACAGACCAAAAACATGCCCACGTTTGGTTAATTTATTATTCTAAATTGACTGTAGGTGTGAGTGTGTGCGTGAATGGTTGTTTGTCTCTATGTCAGCCCTGCGATTGACTGGCGACCAATCCAGGGTGTACCCCGCCTCTCGCCCAATGACAGCTGGGATAGGCTCCAGCCACCCACGACCCTGAATAGCAGGATAGACGGTTAAGAAAATGGATGGATGGAAAACAGAAATCAATTAAAAAAATACAAAGGTGAATTAGTATGGAGCCCCCTAAGGGTCATGGCAAGAGACTATTGCATTCCCTCGCAATACCTTTTTGTCTTCAGATCCTCCTGATTCATGTTTTCACTTTCACTCAGGTGCAGAGAATGGATCCTGAAAAGTCAGAAAGATAGAGATTCAATATGATAATATATAATGATCAATAACTCATCATTAGAGCATTTCAGAAACAACACCGACACGTCTCTGCAGTCACAGCAATGTTGACTGCGAGCTACAATTGTAATTTTCTCAAAACAAGTCATTGCTTTGCGCTGGGAAACCTGCATTGGCTGCTACACAGAGGCAGCTGGTGCTGGGATGTTTCAAAGACAGTCTGTAAATTACAACATGGGAACAAACATGAAAAGGTATTGCGAGGGAACGCAATAGTCTCCCCCCCCAAAAAAACTCGCCGTGACCCTTAGCGAGCTCCATAAATTAGTGATTATTTATTAAAAAAAAGGAAAAAAAGTATATTTCCCAATAGTCTTACACTCAAAGGACGTGTGTAAAATAGCTGATACAACAGATCCTGGGTCAGTCAAAAAAAATCACAATTTTGGAGATTACATGATCACAATGTCTGAAAGTTTGAACGATTTTGATCAGAAAAAGTTAAATCTTTCAGCCCTACTCACGAGTCCTCTCCATCGCTCCCTAATTGTTGCCTCTCTTTGGTACAGGTGCGAGGACCCTCTCCTGCTCTTCCTCTTCCTCCTCTAACCATCCCTCATTTCTTCATCAGTCCGTTCAAACACACAAACTGACCCCCCCCTTGAAAACCATCCATCCTCGCTTCCGTTCCCTCCCCTGTTCCTCTTCTCGTTTTCTGCACCAGCCCGCCTCTTCTCCTCCTCTTCCTCCTCCTCTACCTCATCTCCTCTCTGCCCCTTCTCCTCCCTCTATGTGAGTATTACTCATGACTACCAGCATGTGGAAGCAGTGTTTTTGTGGCACAAGCATGAGGCTGTGCATGTGGTGGCTGAACAGTCAGTGAACAATCAGTATGTGGGTGTTTGTGTTGGGCTCGTGTGTCCGGTGCCGTCTCTGGTAATGAATGCATAATAAACTCCATTTCCATTCGGATGTGATTCTGCATATTCATAACCATATTAGCACTGAGTCAGCCAGCGAGTCACAAACGTCTTATGCATGGGAGCACTTTTTGTGTTGTTGCCTCACTTTTCTGACTGTGTACACTTGTTTTTGTTCAGCATTTTATTTTTGCTGAAATACAAAGAAAGAATGTTCCTGTCAAGATCCAGTGTTATTTTGTCAGTGTGAGTTCCACCTGAACAGAAACGCTGTTAAAGCAGAAACAGACAAACCTCATGATTTACCTGTCCTTCACACACTCCCACCCTTATCTACTAAATGTTAAATTTTAGAAAAAGATCTAATTGCGATTTTTCTGGCAGATATAGCGATTTCTAATTGGATTCACGATTTTCTTTAAATCAAACTTTAGTGAAGTTTTCACAATGTACAGTAACATTTACAAACTTGACAGAAAATTACATCAAACCACTGAAACATCAAAAGCTTTTACTCTAATGCGAGGATGAAAATGAAAACTGAAGGTAAGAATTGTTTGAAACTTTTAAATAAAAGGTCACTTGTTCAATTTTTTAACTGAGGCTCATAAAAAATTCTCATATGCATAAAATTATGAAGTGGATATGTGGTTTATAAAATATGATGTAAGATCAAGTCACAATCATCAAAGGTGAATTTATTGTCTATGTGACAAGTCATCAGAGTCAAAATCGATTTATTTACAACTACTTGAGTTCAAATATGTGTCAATTCCCAAATGTCAGACTCAAAGTCAGTGCCAAGTTACGTTTACCCAAGTCCAAATTCGAAGTCAGTCCCCAATGTGTCCCCAAGTCATAGCAACAAGTTCAAGTCTCTGTTGCGTCCCCAGTCTTGAGTCCTCATTGCACCAACTCACCAAAGTAGAATCTATGTTCTACCTCCTTCGTTCTTCTTACAGGGGTCGAAGTTTACGTCAGGCTCCCGAGTCCAAGTCACCAAGGAGTAATTGAAGTTTCATAGCCAGAGTAGAAACTACATCTACAGTCCCCTCCAAAAGTATTGGAAAAGCAAGTTCAATTTTCCTTTGTTTGCGCGGCAGTGGTTGACACACCAGACGACCACAAAGCTGTTTCTATATTTAAGTTTTTTAAAGACAAAAATGAGGTTTAAATCGCTTGTAACAAGTCAAAAAAAATCTGCCAATGGGATAAGAAAAAGTTTCTTTTATCAAGACATCTTTCTAATTTCAAGAAACTTTACGACAAATTTGTCTTATCCCATTGGCAGATTTTTTTTTTTGACTTGTTACAAGCAATTCACACCTCATTTTTGTCTTTAAAAAACTTGAAATAAAACATTTTTATGACCTGGTCTGGTGAATGTGGCTCAAATCAAGAAAAATAAGACAATTATTTCTACAAATGAGACATAATGACTTGCTTAGATTTCAGATTTTGCAGTGTAAAAGGTCATTATTCTAAGAAAAACAGAAGAAATTTTGAGAAAAAAGACAAAATTCCCGGACAAAAAGTCAACATTTTGAGATCGAAGGTTGAAATTTTGGGATAAAAAAAATTCAAATTTTAAGAAATCAGACAGAAACAGCAAGTTCAATTCCTTTGTTTTTATTGTATACTGAAGACATTTGGGTTTCACATTTCAAACCTAAATCAGTGGTTGCTTTCATTGTGGAGGGGTTCACTCAGATGTTCCTCTCTGTCAGATTAATGACGTTTACACAGATTGTCACACAAGTTTTCCACCTTCGACAAGCCTCTGAATATCATCCGCCAAGAGTCCCCGGTTTTACAGTGTCATGGTTTAATGAGCAGTGGAAGATTTAGGTGCTGCGGTTTGTATTTTAAATAAATGAAACCGGCTGAATGGAGAAACGTAGATGGAGTCATAAAAGAAAGGGCAGAAGCAGAAAAGACACAGCAGAGGAAGATAAGTCAGTTAAGTGAAGAGGAGTGTCAGTGTGAAAGAAGAGGGAAGTGCTGACTCAGAGTTATGATAATGGGGCAGCCTGCTCCCTGATCCAGCTGCAAATTCATCTCCACAGCTCAGCAGTGAGGAAGAAGGAGAAGAGGAGACTTAAATACATGAAAGAGGAAAAGAGAACAAAGTAACAGCATGTGGGCATCTCAATCACACATCGTCATGCGTATTATGTAACCTCTGAAATTAATCAAATCTTCTTCCTGACAAAGACTTTATTCACAAAATGGGAAATTGAAATGGGGACAAAGAATAAGTTCATTTATGGTACAGAAAGTGAATGCAGCCTCCAGATGGCATAAAGCAGGAATATTTGATGTTAAGATTGAAACATTCAGTGAGTTTTTGCATATTTGTTGTGTAGATGAAGGTCCAATAGTGACTATGAAAGGCGGCTGATTGCTACGTACCTTAGCTGGGCAGACAAACTTTTTTTGACAACTTTTCTCACCGAGTGCTTGTGTATCAGGACAAGATTAGTGGTCCACAGAAAAAAACACAATCCAGCTATAACAGTAGCTTGACTTTACCCCTCAGCTCCTACCCAATTCTGGCCTATATACCATACTATGCTTTTAAAACTTATAACTTTAGAACCACAAGGCCAAAATTCATCAGTGACACCTCATTTGAAAGATAAAAGTCTCTCGTTTCAGAAAATATCATGTTTTTATATGTGGCTTAAGTCCACATCAGGATAAATGCAGCTGCAACAGTTCTTTTCCAATTCATTTTTTATAACCAATATTTGGACATCATTAACTTCAAGATGCTTAACGCCCTTAAAGCCATATTTGCCTGACAAATTAATGAAAATGTCTTTTTTCAAGATATCAAAAGTCAAAATGGTGCCGGGGGATTATTCATACAAAGTAAAAAAGAAAAATTGCCAATGGGGTTTAAAATATTAAGTGTTTTTGTTTCATTACTTTTTCGTTTTTCAACTTGTTTTGCACTAGTTTTCCCTTTTCAGTCATTGTCATTTTTTTTTTCAAACTGGTAAGGAGATATGCTTAGGATATTATTTTCTGGTCATTGGTCTGGAAATGTAAATTAAAATTTTGATCAAAAATCATAAGAGATCAATGGATTTTAAATGAAAAGAGAAATAAAAAAGCCGTTTCTCAGTGTGGCTAACACTAGCAGAGCTAGCACCACAAGTCTCCAGTAGAGACAAGTTTTGATTTTTGAATATTCAAATAAAAAGAAATATTCCATTAGCACATTTATTTTCTCTTTAGGCATTCTTTTTGTCAGAATACATTGAAATAAGACACTTTTTTGACTTCTCATGTTGCAACACGCCAACTTTTAGTGTATTTTTTTTAGTTTGTACATGCAATTTAGCGTTTCGTATTTGGGATCTTAGTAGATCAGGCCTTAGTGTGCAAAGACCTTTAATCCTCTGGGAACCATAAGCGTAATTTAGTCACTTCAGTGATTATGCTTGAGAGAAAAGTGAGATTCCAAAAGTCAGTGGGCTTCTACCAAAGGGAACATGAATTTAAAAACAGTCACAGTCACACATGAAGAGATGAAGTATTTTTGTTTGCACCGCAGTGGTCGACACACCAGACGACCACAAAGCTGTTTCTATATTCACTGCTGTTGTTATAAGAGAAACTGTGTCCTCTATTGAAGTCAGGGTTCAAACTCTGTGTTTACCCTTCAGTCCCACATGGACCATCTGTTAGCAGAAGAACACAACCATCTCTGGAGACAGATTCTGCACCATTACCACAAGCCTGTCATTACTGCATCTACCGACACCAACGTCCAGAAAGCGGAGACAGTAAACGCATCAGCAAGTCATATAAGTTCATTACAGAGACCTGGAATCAAACGTGAACCGGATTTCACAACGAAGTTAGCCGCCACCAGTACGATAAAGGAGGGAGGAGTCAGGGAGGAAGTGAGGCTTGTTAGTGGGTTTGTGTCAGGATTCATTTTCCAGCAGGATGGTTGCGATTGTGTGTGGTTGTTGTGCGCGCTGACGCTTGTCGAGCCATTTCTGTGGTACAATCAAGGAGGCTGCTGCGGAGCTATTTCTAGACTAGAGTGAGGGGGGGGAAAGCCTGTAGCTCTTTTTATTTTATTTTTTTTATCTTCTCTTTCTTTGCCTGTCTGTCTATTTTCACTACAGGGGAGCTGCAGGGTGAAGATAAATCCCCAGAGAGCTGAAACAACAGAGAGAACAGAGAGTTACTGTCTGTGTAGTGACTGTTTAAGCCACATTATGCTGAGTTAATGGGGTATAATGTGACTGACGCAGAGGAAAACTAGCTTTGGGCTCATTTATGTACATAATAAACACAAATAAGCAATATTAGAGCAGTTAAGGTGATGGGTAACACTTCAGATTGATTTATGCTTTTTAGCACAAGTAAAACAATAGTTCAGTATTAATTAATACTTAACCTGTTATCTGTAAAGCATTGTTCATACATTAATACTCATTTTTACATCATGTACAAACACAGTTATAAATGCTTTATCATTTATGTATACAAACTGTTATTATGTGTTCACTAACCATTTGTTCATACTTTATAAATGATGGATTCACCAATTTCAAATGAGCTGTTATGGTCATTATGAACCAGTTATTAAGCATTTACAGATTGTGATTCTAACATTTAGTAATAATTAGTGAACACCTAATTACACAGCAAACTGTGTGTGTGTGTTGGAGGGGGGGGGCATTTCCTTCCAGCAAATGCAGGATGCTGGAATGCTGAGCATCACATTGCAATGCTCTCACTAATGCTCAGCATTTCAACATAATTATGATTAATTAAGGTCATCACAAAGAACTTTTAAGCTGTTTGTTTGTGGTTTTGTGAGCTGAGCTAAAGTGAGGATCTTTTGTGCTCCACAAAGCATTTATTAATGAGACTTAAAGGTAGAGTATGCAGAATTTTCCAAAAAAAAGAAAGAAATGTAGGCCTCTTAACATCAGTGTCAGGGTCTGTGTTTGCCTCACCCCCTTGTAGACCCCCACCCTCGCCTGTTTTGTTGATGTTTTCTTTACTCGGGATGACCAGCCAATCACAGCGCCCAGTGCTGCAGGTGCTCTCAGGGCTGTTTGGTGTGTTTACAAAGCTACAACTGTTAGCCATGCTATTAGCTGCGGTGAGAGGTAGTGAGCATGTGCTGCCTCTGTCACTGAGCCACTGAGGAGGAGCCTAGTTTGGATGTTGTGTGTAAACAAGTAAACAAAACTTATTGTAAATTCCTGCATACCCTGCCTTTAAGATTGGCAGCACCTTAAAACACAGAAGTCACAGATATAGATTCAACACAATAAGGAAACAGATGTAACACATGTTACTTAAACTTGTATTTATTAAAAGAAAGCAACCTCTACTGATCAAAATAAATATGCTTAACAAAATACTAAGATAAGATGAGATGAGATAAGATATATAAAAAATAGAAATATATATATATATATAAAGAATAAAAATGGCCAGAGTTTGAGTCAGGCTAGCAGCCTGTTTCCCACGTCACTCTTCACTCTCTCCCCCTTTCCCACTCTAAGGCATGAAAAGGCTTAAAAACAGCTTTAAAAAGTATATATATAAAAAGACATGTTACATTTAAGTGCTGACTGTGTAAAACCATTGGAGCAAACAGATTATAAATGGTTTATAACTGGTTCCTAATGACCATAAAAGCTGATTTGTAATTGGTGAATCCATCAGTTATAAAGTATGACCAAACGGTTAGTTAACACATTAGCGTGTTTACATTTAAAGCATTTAAACTGTGTCAATACAAATGGGTTTTTATGTATGAACAATGCTTTACAGATGATGAGTTAAGTCTTAATTGATACTGAATTAATGCTTTACTGATGCTTAAAAGTGTGAGCTAATCTGATGTGTACCAATTTATGTATAAATGTCAAAAGACATGACACTTTTAAATGTAACTGACCAGTCTGTCTGTTTTTAGGTGCATCATCCCCAAACTGGACCCACCTCCTCCCTCCTTGAATCGAAAGCGAGCCAGCAGGATGCTGTCACTGGGCTCAGAGGTCACAGCCGTGTCCACCCCCGCAGAGGCCGCCGCTAACGACGCCGCCCCCAGCCGCAGCAGCAGCCTCTCCTTCCCGGATGTCACCCCCAGCTCCCTGTCGTCCGCCGACTTCCACTCCCTCTGCAACGGCGAGAGCAGCTCCTGCTCAGCCAGCGAGGACTCCGGCGTGCGCTCCGAGACCAAATCCCTGCTCTCGCCGCTGAGAGACGACGACGACCTCTTCGGGGAGCGCGGTACGTTCATGACGGCGTCCAGCGGCTGCGACAGCCCGCTGGAGGACAGGTGCGAAGCAGCTTTCTCCTCCTCTGAACCCCCCACGCTCGTCTCGGATTCGGAAACCTGCGAGAACACGCAACCACGCTCTTCGCCCATGAATGAAACCTGCCTTCACATCAGCTTTTCAGAGGACGAGCTGCTGGAGAGCAACCAGGAAGACGCAAATATCCCACAGAGGAGCTAAACGGAGACATTCCACCGTCCTTCAATCAGATTTTAATGCAATACTTCTTATCAGACTCCTCTGTGTTTGCACTGGGAACTTTAACATTTCCGTCCACTTGTGACTCACTGCAGACAAACAGCAGCATAGAGCAGTTACTTAGAATAACCCATGGTATAAATTATAAGCCAACATACAGATTTAGTATTTTTGTAATAAATTTAATGATCTAATTTACTTTATAGAGACTAGAATGTTAAGCAGATACATGTAGCAGGTCTGGCACTGTTAAAATCACTCGTATTTTACTTTAGAACTCAAAGGAAATGAGGGAACACATTTTATTTTTGCTAGTAGTCAACATGAAAATGTTATTTTTTATGATGCTCCTTCGTGGTGCAAAAACAAAGAGATGCATGATGTCGCTGATGTTGAGAAGAGCCTCGGTTCCTGTGAAAGCACCTGAATGAAGGATGGAGAGAAAAGAACAAGCAAGTCAGATAAAAGGGGGACAAAAAAGGGATGATGATAGTTTTTGGTTTATACACATCCATTTGAGGCTGTGTCGTGCGTTTTCTATCACCGAGGTCGAGTGGGTTTTAGTATGTTTCATGCTACTTGTGCGAGTAGAATAGCCAAATGGATTTTAAAGTCTGCGCTGGATTGTTTAGTGAAAGGCTCCAGTCCTTCAAAATAAAAGGATCTCCAGATGTAATTTCATAGATTCTGGTTCAGAGACAAAGTTCAGGGTGAAAGCAAACCCTCACAAAGAGCTAATGGCCTTTAAAGCTGTGGGTCGCAGCTGTCTGAGTGGGGAGTTTGTTATGAAATAAACCCACAGACTCGATGGGAAGTGAAGTAAGTAATCAAAGAGGACCTCGGAGAGAGCATGTCAGATAGATTCTTTCCTCTTGAGGCTCTTAGAAATAATGAATTACTCATAAATCCATTTATAAAAACAGATTTTTCTCTGTGTTTTCAGACAAAATCCTGTCTGCACCAGAGATTTTTGACTATTGTAAAGCTGAAAACACCTGCACACGTGTACCAGGCCAGTAGATGGTGGGAACCATAGACTGTATAATGAGTGGACATAACGACGGCTCAAACTGAAGCCTCCAGCAGATGCCCCGCCCCCTGGTGTCTGGCTGCAGTATAGGTCATAAGCCCGCCTCCCCATGTATTCCAGATATGAGTCGGGAAAACTTAAAAAAATTACGATACCTCGTAGAAACGTTTCTCTCATCCTTACGTTAAGGTAGTATGAAGATGTCATCTGGCTGCATGGTGTTCAGGTGTTTTTTTTCTGAGGAGTTAGTTTCTCATTAGTTATTGGACGTTAAAAACCGCGATATAAGTTTCATTTTCCAATAGTTGACAGCTGCCGTTCGTGAGTACTTTTTATCGGGGATATAAGAAACTTCGGGAAAGAGAGCCAAAAGGAGACTAAACTTTCTGAAGAAGAAGAAATAAATATTTTTATTTCTCTTTTTACTCGGCTCCACTGGAAATTCTCTACTGCGCAGACTCTGGCTGCACAATGGCGGCTAGAGAAACAGGGTTTTTTTGGCTTCAAAAACATAGAACGGTGACAGGCGGAAGCACGCTGTCCATTCTATATACAGTCAATGGTGGGAACATGTTATCCATCAGTCATGTCAGTGGTAGTTGTAATCAGGGTTGGATATTAAAAACTACAAAGTTGTTACACGCTATATTTCGACTTTATTCTCGACATTTCAACTTTATTCTCAACACTATATTTTGACTTTATTCTCGACAATTCAACTTTATTTTTGCCATTTCGACTTTATTCTCGACATTTCGACTTTACTGACTTGATGAGGAGGAGGGGGAAAAAAATTCCTCCCCCCATTTTTTTTCCCTCACTGTGGCCCCAATACTCCGTTGTAAAAAGCAGAACCTTGCTTTGCTCAGATTTGATTGAGGTTGGTCTTTGTTCTCACCTGTAAGTCAGGTCACCATAAATCAGCAAAACTCCTAAGTTTGATACCGTATTGACCCTAATACAGGAGAAGGTTTTTTTTGCGTTAAGAATGATGTGAAAAAGTGAGGTTGTCAAATACCAGGTCTTTAACCTTTGACACGTTAATAATTGTTTGGGGTTGCTCCACGACTGCAACACCATTGGATGCCAGCTTTTTTTCTAAGCCAGTGACCAATGACAGCAGGTGAAAACTGGAGAGGTGCAGTGATTGTCCAGAGCTAAGTAGATAAAAGGTTGGGCAAGTAAACAGACAATGGAGGTGAAGTTATGGTGCTAATTTTAAGCCAATGGTGGCGCAGCAGAGACGTCAAACAAGCCAAAAATATTGAGCTACAGAGTGAAATGTCCAGAAATGGTGTGTCCAAAAAGACCTGAAAAATGCTAACTATTAAAGAAAAGCAGTTTCAAAATATTGTTCCAATAATTTTCTCAGAATTTTAAAAGCAAAGTAAATTGTGGTTTTCAGAGTCTTTCTAGAGTTAGTCTTATAATTAGGGTCATCCAAGTCAATACAGTCACAACAAAATAACAGGTTTATATGTTTTAGTTTTTCTTTTGCTGTAAAAATGCTTTCAAATATAGACTGAAAGCAATGTTTTTGAGAGTTTTGTTTGTTTGCCATAAAGAGGCATGGATATAAATTCCAGTCTGTTTGGTTGGCAGCTTAAAATTACTTATAGGAGCTTTAACATCAACTCCATGAAGGCAACAAAAAAACACCCAACTAGCTACTAAAATCTGTCCCTCAAGTATTGAATACAAAAAAAATATCTCATGATTTTATCAGATACTTTAGAATTCAGCACGAAGTCCAATGAGAAATTAGTTTAATGGAAGTGATTGGAGCATGCAGATGTGTTTACTTCTGATGGCTATGAGTTAAAATTATATTGTTTTGTAAGTGTTTTTTTTTTTTTTTTTTAACAGAAGCGCACAGGTGTAACTTTTGACAGGTAGAAGTGGCATCAAATTGCTGTAAGACAAACAGATATAGGGGTGTGAAGGGGGAGAAGAGAGAGTGTAAAGAGGCAAAGTGTTGTGCACACAGGAACGAGGGTTTTTCTCAACATCACGTGTGACAGCGATAACACAAGGATGAAAAAATCAATAAAAGGAGTTGAAGAAAACACTCGTGAGTTTCAGTTTTCTTGATACAATATCACACAAATGCATGCCCCTGTTTTTGAGAAAATTTTTATGTCCTTGCTAGTTGTAAATGAAACCTCTGCTTTCTTTCTTGCTTTGTTCTGCAAGTCTGAAACAGGTTCAGCTGAGGTAATCAAAGAAAGTAGCTTCAAATGCAGTAAAAATTAAACACTGTTTTTCTCAATAGTAACAAGCTCTGCCCTTTTACTTTGCGATAATTATGCCCCTTTACTTTCACATTTGGCATTTCTAAAGCTCCTCCTAACATTTTCGAGTCTGCTCAACACATTCCTGTCGCTTTCTGTTGACTTTTCAGAGCAGATTTCTTCTCCGCTGTCCCCGAGCGTACACAGCCCGCCTCTGCAGTTTTCACTGTCGCCTGGAGGCAGGAGCAGGTGAGTGACAGGCTCGATGTGTTCAGGGCCTCAGAGGTTTGCAGTAATGAGAGTGGAGGCAAATACGAAACTCTGCAGCGCAAAGGTTTTAGAGCTGTTATTTCCACTACACCTCTCTGATCTCAGGAGAACAAACACCACCTTTGGTCCTGGCTGAAAAAACAAGAATTGATGTGTGTGTTGTGTTTTACTCAAGGCACCTCCGTGTCCTCCTTTAACTTGGAGTTCCTTCACCTGGATGATCAATAATGCAGGATGTCTGTGAAGCTCCAGATAGCAGCTTCACAGACATCCAGCTCCCCCACCCCCCCTTCTCTCCCCCCTCTTTAGAGAAGTGGCCTCACCCCGTCCCTGCTCAATACCAGACTTCATCTGATTTGAGATCAATCCCGTGCACCCGCGGTGACGGATCACAGCTTGACATGAACCGTTAAACCTCAGCTATGTGGCTTAAAACGATGGTCCCTTATGAGCCTATTATTGGTGCTGAGAAGTCATTAGTGTTTGTACGAACAGGAGCGAACTCGTCACTGATCAAAGCTTTGTGTGTGTGTGAGGATGGTGATCACAGACACGGGAATCTACACACCTGATCGCGTCTCCTCATTTAAACAGCTGCTAAAGGACAGACAGGACCACAGATCTTCATCTTTGTAGCTTTAAAGAGATTTTCTAATTCATCCATAACTGGGTAAAACGGAGTGAGTGGGTGTTGCTGTGTGTAAAGGAATTTTTAATCATCAACGTTTTTGTTGGGAAAACTCAGCAAATAGAAGATCACACTTATCATGCATCACAAAGAGCTTCTCGTCCTCAAAGGCCAAAGGCTGCTTCACAGACAGGAGGATAGGGGAGGCATTTTAATTCAAGTATAACTCCTACATATCAGTACCTACTGTAGTGATCTAAATATAGGATGACTCCCTTTTTCCAAGAAGGTTTATTTTTGGGGGGGAAACAAGGCCATTGAATATCAATTTTTTTATAATGAAAAACATTGAGAAATTGCAATCTAACACTGATAACCCTCTATTGTATGCATTATGATGTCAGTTGGGAAAAGTTGTTTGGCGTGTCTTTTTGAACACACAAAAAAAAGCCCAATGTAAATGTAATCTAAATTTTTTCTCCCGAAAAATGTTGGGTGCGTTCCCTTGAGGTAACACTAATCATACTAGTAAGAAATAAAAAAATTATTGTTATTGTTATTGTTTCAGATTTGATCACAATTTATTCAAAAACACATGGAAAATATTTAATAGCCGGAACAGTTGTGGTGTGTGATAGTGCAATATTTGGTATTGATCAGATACCAAGTAAATATAGAGCCATTATTGACAATGTCAATACTGATACTGATAGTTTTTACATAGAAAAGCATCTTTTCAAAATTAATCACAACTACAATAATACACAACCATTAAAACTAATGTTTCTTTTAAAGAATATAAGTTAAAAAATCAACTTTTTCCAATTAGGAAATGATCCTGTACTTTGATTTTTTTTGATTTGATGCTGTTGAGCAAAGTGAGTGAGAGAAGCACACTTACAAAAGAGAAACTGAAACTTAGATATCAATGTCATCACGCATTGTTCAATCATACTGATACCAATGATATGGATAAAGGTATCGATATATCAATACTCCAGATAAATTTGCCCACCACTCCCAAAGAAACCACAATGAATTTCATCCAAACTGTAAAACATTTAGAAATTATTCCTTTTTATAAAATTGTGTCTGAATGTTGTCAGTACCACAGAACTAATACTAAACACCTCATTAAAGTGAATGTGGTGATGTGTCTAAACATTTCATTTCACTTTACATGAGCAATTTAAAAAAATGAAATACCTCAACCTCACCAAAAATTAGCATGTTGTATCAAATTTCAGCGTTTGATAGTTTTTAAAATCCACCCCAAACATAGTTTTATGACCAAAAAGGAGAAAATTCCTGGCAAAAGCAGACGTATGGTCACCCTATGTTAATTATCTTATGACAAAATGTAATTTCTGTCTCTTTATGGTCGCACATTCACAATTCTCCTCTGCTCTCTGATACAAACACAGGAATACACACACTCCAAAGGGATGAACACACTCAGTAATGTGAAAAGAGAGTTGGGATAATTATGCGAAATCAACACAAGACACTCAAGGAAAAAAAAGTCACCGAAAATAGGACGACCCCCTTTTTTTGCAAGGGGGATTTCCTGAGAGAGACCATAGTCTTATATTTTTAAAAAAAAATAGAATATCCGTTCCATTCCGCACCTCAAATATAGATTTTTAAGAGAATATCCAGAAAGTGAGGCTGAAATATTTAGAGCTCCCCCTGGTGGTTAGCTGCGATATAGAATCTGCCCCCTCCATGTTGATAGGACGGGACATCAAATAACAGAACTAAAGTACACATCAAATATATTCTTTCTCTTCACTTCTCCTTTTTCCAGTATGCTCACACAAACTCTCGCTCCACCTCTTTTCTGTTTGTCATTCTTTTTGTTTTATTGCGCTGTAGCAAACTCAGTACCAGAAAAGACAGGTCAGGTATGAAGTGTCTGGAGTCGCAGTGTTTCATCATGAAGAGCCTTTGAGGCTGCGCTGATTGAGGCCTTTAGGTCTGGAGTCGTTCCCACAAGGAGACACAATAACCCCAAGGTCAAAACCATTTCCTTTTCCACAGAAATGTTTTCTTTTGTGGTCAAGTGAAGGAGAAAAAGTACTTCTCTTGTCCAACCACTGCTTTTACAGGCTTGTCCATGAATGCCAAGAGGCTCTTGTGTGAGGTATCTAACAAATATGCTCTTTTTTTGGAAAGTTAAATATAGCTGGTGAGGGTAAAACTAAAGAGAGCTGTTGCTTGTTTTAAAACAAAAGGGACAGTTAAATCCTGACCTGCTCATTTAAGCTTTGCAGGGCTGAGAAAGTGGAGTCCATTTTTTGTATCTAAACTGAGTTGTCTGAGTTATATGAAGAGATGTGTCCAGCTCTTATATCTGTAAATAAGCTACAACCAGCAGCAGCTTTAAGTCTGGATCAATACAAAGACTAGAAACTGTGGGAAAATACTTCCAGTGCCTCAAAAGCTCATTAATACATACTGTGGTTTTGAAGAGGATTATATGTTGAACTGTGAAATCCAGCCAACTCCCACTGCACTTAAAAGAGAACTGTAGCAAAACAAATGCTCCACATAGAGCTTTGAAAAGTTACACAAATACAGATCATTTCTGTCTTTGAGGCTCATTGTTTCATTTTGATGGATGAAGTAATATCTAATTTTCTTGCTTTCTTTTAAACGTGAGACTGATGGTCTTGTACAGTTTGGCAGCAAAAAAAGAAAGCATCACAACTGATTTCAATGTGTTTCATATCAAGATTAATCAAAGACAGAATCTTTTAGGTCTCATCCTGTTTTGGATTGACAGTGAACACATGGTCACAGCAGATGTGGACATCAACAAGTCACACTAACCTTAGAAGCAGACTGCATTTTATGAGGAGAGTATTTAACTCAGGCTATCTTTTATTTCTTTATACCTAAACATTCAATAATTGTTCAAGTCTTTTTGTGTGGCAGCAGCGTTAAGTAACATAGGTGAGGTGAAGTATCTTGTTTCAGGCAATGTTGTGTTTTTTATATGTGGCCAAAGTCCACATCAGGCTAAATGCAGCTGAAACATTTTTTTTCCTCTTAAAATTTTAAAACCAACACCTTGTCATCTATATCTTAGTGAAATTTGGGCTTTCTAGGTAAAATCTTGAAGGAGTTGCAGAGTTTTTAGTCTCAGGTGTCCAAACAACCGGCAGATGCATTCCCATTTGCCACAGTCTAGTCAGATGACTTTGCGCGGACAAAACCAGCTGTATCAGTGCTCAGTGTCCTCTTTGTAGTCAGCTTTGTTCTCTCTGTCGAAACGTTCACCAAAAATCATGAAATTGTAGCTCCTTGTCACGGATTGTGGTGCCCCTGTGGCCCACATGAAGATGAATGATTACATGGGGCAGAAATAAATCGATTGGCTACAGTAGGCTTCGTGTGAACGGTAAGGCTTTTGGTTACTGTACGTGGAAGTGCCAGGCCCAATAGCTGAGAAATAAGCCTGTTTTGAGGCTTTAACCAACATTCAGCTAATGTTACTAGCCAGTCAAACATAGAGCAGTTGTTGTATAAGTCAGGCTCTCCTGGCATCAAATCCACATGTATTAAGATGGGGACACTTCTGTCTTGTATCCAGAAGTCTCGGTCTAAGTCTTGGTAAAACCTTGTAGGAGTTAGAGAGTTTTTAGTGTCAGGTGACCAAACAACCAGCAGATGCGTTCCAATTTTCCACAGTTTAGTCTGACAACTTTGCGCAAACAAAACCAGCTTTGTCAGTGCTCAGTGTCCTCTTTGTAGTCAACTTTGTTCTCTGTGAAAATGCTCGCTAAAAATCATGTAATTATAGATCCTTGTCACGGATTCTGCCGCTCCTGTTGCATACATGAAAATAGGCAAAAATAAATTGATTTTTCAGCAGTTTAATAGCTACAGCAGGCTTCGTGTGAACGTTAAGACCGTTGGTTACTGTATGTGTGATTTTCAGCCCACTACTACTCAAGCAGAGAGCACTTGTTGTATAAATCAGGCTCTCCTGGCATTAAATCTCTATGTATCGAGATGGGGACACTGCAGTCTTGTAGACAGAAGTCTAAGGAAATAAAATATGCCAAGCTTTGCCAGGTTGTTTGACAATGGTGTTACTGTTTTTACTTTGATGACGTCAGAGGAAACCATCCTTGGGAAACCAGTTGGTGCTTAAACAAAGTTAACCCTGGATTATTACTTCTATTTTATGCAAATCAAACAAACTCCATATGTAGAGAGACTTCATATCCTCTCTTCCACCTTTCTTCAAGAGCATGAATATTAACATTTCCAATATTGTCCTTTAACCAATTTCCGACTCAATCTCTTTCCGTCAGGATGAGGCAGAGATAGTTGCATAATGAAAAAACCCACATACATTCACATGTGGAGTAACATATGAGAGGAAACTGTAATAACACGAAGAGGAGGGTGACGTCTTTGTGACTAATAAAATGAGTGGATGGAAAATATAAAGAGTTATTGTTCTTGAACTGTGTGGATACCAATGTAAATATGTTTTTATGGAAAACAAAATAACCAGAGGGATTCTTAGGGATGTGATCATTGAGGGTTTTTGCACAGAAAGATGGGAATACAGAATTATGGAATAATATTATCTCTGTGAGCTGAGGCTGTGAAGCGCTGTGGTTTGGTTTATGCTGCAGGCGATGGGCTGCAGCTTCACGTCTGTGCTGAAGATTAGAGAGAAGCAGGAGTGAAGAAGATTACTGTATGTCATGAGCGATTTAACACCGGGTCAGAGTTCCACAGCCTTTGGTCTTTGTGGACATGGACGTGGTACGGTGCATGATAATAACTCAATATGTGTGTGTGTGTGTGTGTTGGTGTGTGTTTGAAAGCCTTGAGCTGCCTGAGAGAGTTAACGTCTCTGCCGTTAGAATAAGCACACACGACTGTGAGTCCAAGGCAGTTTATTTATCATCAGTGTTTTCACAACCTTTAAAACTTCAGCGAGGTAAAAGATGATCACCACAGTTGGAAACCTTAATAGTTCTCTTACTTTGAAAACACTGAGGAGAAAAACAGCCTGACTCTCACTCTCACATGATGATTAAAAATAGGGTAAGAAATATAAACTCTCCACCTTCTCTGTATTCATAACTCTAGTTATACAGCACTCAAGGGATAACTCTGACAGTGTCCAAGGTTAATTCTGTGTTTACACAAGACGCTCAAACTCTTACAACAAAATTTGACACCACAGTTTTGCTTCATACCTCCATCATAAGGCACCTTTACCATCAGGCCGAGACATAAACGTGAAACCTTTCAAAATAAAACTTAGTTACTCTAGTTGTGTAAAAAATGAACATACATAGATGTAGAGAGCTTATAACTGTAGAGCCATTAGGTTGAAATTCAACAGTGACCCCTCATTTGAAAGATTAAAGTCTCTAGTTTCAGAAAATGTCATGTTTTTGTCTGTGGCTAAAGTCCACATGAGGATAAATGCAGGTGAAACACTTTATTTTCTCTCCATTTTTTAGTACCAATTTTTGAACATCATTAAACTTAATCAACATCTAGGTGAAATTTGAGCTTTGTGGGTAAAACTTTGTAGGAGTTAGAGAGTTTTTTGTCTCAGGTGACAAAAGTCCTCATTCACCACAGTCTAGTCTGATGACTTTGCACGGACAAAACCAGCTTTATCATCGCTCAGTGTCCTCTTTGTAGTCAACTTTGTTCTCTCTGCGAAAACGCTCACTAAAAATCATGAAATTATAGCTCCTGGTCAAAAAATCGATTTGCTACGGCAGGCTTTGTGTGAACGGTAAGGCTTTTGGTTACTGTACGTGTGTTTTTCAGGGCCAGTAGCTGAGAAATAAGCCTGTTTTAAGGCTTTAACCAACATTCAGCTAATGTTACTAGCCAGTCAAACAGAGAGCAGTTGTTGTATAAATCAGGCTCTCCTGGCATCAAATCTCCATCTATCGAGATGGGGACACTTCTGTCTTGTATTCAGAAGTCTAGGAATAAAATATGCCAAGTTTGGCCTGATTCACATTAAGGAGGAAATGCTCTAAGACTGTGAAGCTGCTGTTATTGATGAGAACGGACACGACAGACAGACAAACTTCAGACTTTACAGGAGAAATTTCACCACTTGGAATAATTTGATGAAACAACACTTTTGATATGTTTGAACTCTGGATTCCTCTGGTGGAAAGGAGAGTGAATATTCAGGGTACGGGCGTCAGGATGTGACGCAATGACCCCAAACTGGTAGGATGTCCCAGTTGTTGGATCCCCATCTGAGTGATTCTTTCACTAATTACGTTTTGTTGGTGAAGAAAACTGTGAAACAAACTTAGCGACTGAAATGTGAAGAATCTAAGCTTTCAAAGACGGTAAAGCATTCTGATGTTTGACAAAGACGTTTCTGTTTATACTTTGATGACGTCAGAGGAATGGCAAACGGTCTGATAGTTGTTGTATTGCATGGACTACTAAACTAGCATGAAGTCTTCAAAAGTCTTTAATCTCAAATAACTACTCAGCCCTTCACACACTCACAGCCAGCCTTCTTCTTCTGATTCCATCCCTGTGGGTTTTCATACCACCCGACGGGCTTATTATCTTCGAGCTCCCTTCAAGTCCTCAAATAATCACAAAGACCAGAAAGATGGCCCCCCCTGTCTCTTTCACAAATCATTGTCGAATAAGGCCAATTAGGGAAGCAGGTCACATCTCATCTCAGCTCCTCTGAGTGGGGGGAAGGCTGGCTGTAATTTGTACCAACAATTTTCTGTTTCCTTTGGCTTTGCCTGACTTCTCACTTTGTCACACAGTTCTCGCCGAAACCATCCAAGCATAACAAAATTTTTGCATTACAATGTTGTCATTCTAAATGTTAAGGCATTACATTTTGTCACTTCTCAAACATTACTCATCTGATGTAGGTTTTTTTTCCATCCATGTGTCTAACTTCACATCAACATCACTGCATCCAGGTTTTTCAGCGCTGCCTCCACCATCTCTCCTTTTAATTCTCTCCTTTAACAGTGAAGGGATGTAAGATGAGCTCATTCACTTATGTTTTTAATTCACTCCCCCCGCTGACAGACAAAGTGTGAAATTATCAAACCAGTGAAATTATACATCACATAGTGTAAGATGTGACACCGGTAATGAGTTTAAAGCTTGTTTACTCACATAACACACAGGTAATAGAAAAGTCAGAGCACATTACTTAAATACAAACAGAACAGAATCTAACTCCAAAGTAATTTATGGCACAGGAGAGACACAAAAAGAAGCCAATTATACGCAAGGACGTGGTAAAACACAGAGACAGATGTTAGTTTATCTAGAAGGGAACATGACTACAGCAAAAAGAAGAGATGAGCTCCTTCCACCCCCAAAACTGACTCCTTCCTCCATTTGGCTGCACCAAGAAATCCAGTCCATAAAAGTAATGAACACAATGTGAGACAAAGGGCAGCTGTGGCGGAGTCCAACCCTGACTGGGAGCGAATTCAACTTGCAGTTGGCAAAACGAGCCAGTACAGAGGTTGAATAACCCGTAGCAACAGGCCACTTATGCCAGAATCCTAGAGCACCTCCCACAATACACCTCAGGGAAAGTCTTTTCCAGACTCACAAAACACATGTGGACTGGTTGGGCAAACTCTCATGGTCCCTTTAGCACCTTTGCAAGAGTTTAGAGCTGGTCCACTGTTTCACAACCAGGACAAAACCCGCATTGTTCCTCCTGAATTTGAGCTCAACCAACCATTACAGGGGGAATACACTGCATCCGTCTGCGTTGCATCTCCGTTTGTCAACTCACACCGGATGCGTGTTATGTCCGCCAAGCCGCAGGGCAGACAGGCCGTTTGTCTTGCGAGGAGTTCCCGTGCTTCCCACTCCATACGTAAGTCTCTCTCAAGCGGCAACCTCCGGTCTGAAAAAATGAGACAACACAGAAGTGCTAAAAAGCTGCTGTTCCTTGAGTGACCACTTGAGGCTGGCTCCGGAAGTACCGGAAGTCACGCACACAAGAACGTAAAAAAAGCTGTTTTCAGAGCTGAAATTAGCGTATTTAAAGCCTGGTACAAACTCTGTCTCCCGTCTGTATCACTAATTTCCCTGATGGCCCACACTGTGAGGGGGGTGAATTTTTTCTAACACGGCCATTTGGAATATATTAAGATCGAGAGCTTGCCCAATCAGAGCCACAGCTCAGATCAGGTGACTGCCGGGCGCCCAATAGCTGTGAGTTTGGGCACTCGTCACTCGTCCCGATTCCAGTATGGCCGCGCCCGTCCACTTTCCTTCAAAACGGAGCTGCAGTAACAGACGGGTGACAACACAGAGACTACGTCCATGTTTTATACAGTCTATGGTCTCTCTTCATTCATGCTGGTCTGTGAAACCTTAAATCCGCTGACTCCTGGCGGATCTCCGCTGTTTACGTCTGTCTATCCCTGTAGTTAAGCTAAATACAATCTAGTTTTGATACGGTTTGTTTTATTCTGAAAGTCAACAGCTCTTTTTCGGTGGTTTCCAGGCACCACTTCCTGTCTGGCTCGATCTTCCCTGCGCTGATTTTAGTGTGCCCAAACTCACAGCTATTGGGCACCCATCAGTCACGTGATCTGAGCTGTGGCTCTGATTGGGCAAGCTCTTGATCTTAATATCTTCCAAACGGCCGAGTTAGAAAAAATTTCACCCCCTCAGTGTTTGCCGGTAGCGACATAAGCGATCCAGACGGGAGACAGAGTTTGTACCAGGCTTTAAATACGCTAATTTAGGCTCTGAAAACGGCCTTTTTGCGTTCATGTGTATGTGACTTCCTTTACTTCCGGAGCCAGCCTCAAGTGGTCACTCGAGGAACAGCAGCTTTTTAGCACTTCTGTGTTGTCTCATTTTTTCAGATCAGAGGTTGCCACTTGGGAACAACCAATAGAGGGGCTCCAAGTGATAGACATGATTTTCACAACTCACCAGATAAATCAGATTATAATCCTGAGGCCAGAAGAAAAAAAGTTTCACGGAGATTAGGTGAATTGTTCAAATTCATAAACGATATGGCTCGCATTTCCCCAATGAGTGAAACCCAAATGGCCCATCAAGTCACTGAAGGATCCCCGTACTGATTGGTTATCACGGTGGTAATAATTCATGCTTCCTTGTTTTAAACTCCTTCCAATAGAAACTGAAACTAAATTAAACTAAATGTTGCCTATTTCTCACACATCTTCATCTTCATATATCCTTGTGGAGCATCAGGAGGATGAGTTTAGCTCACCTTGTTCTGTTTCCACCTTCTCATTAGAGTCTGTCTCTCCAGTATCCCTGCCTCAGCACTCCTCTTCCTTCTCTTATTCTTTTTAAAAGAGTTTGCCTCATCATTTTTTAATGTTTCACACAATCCAGAAAAGATAAAAACTTTGGAATAAATTCATTCGAGGAGCATAACCTCTTTCATTGTGAGCAATCATTCCTTTACATTTCCCCCGTGTTTATCTTTGTGTGTGTGTGACCTTGCTTGTAATTTGCCATCTGGACGAAACGCTGAGCACAGCTTCTTCACAAATTGTCAGTGGGAGGTAATTACTCGTCGTTCCTTGCCATGCAAAACCGCATGTTTATAATGTGCTGTAGCTGCTCTTGATAACTTCCCCTCGGTTAGCATTGCAAACAAAGTATTTTCTGTAATCATCTGTGTGTTTTTGTTATGGTGGGGAAAGTTTTGACATGTAGAGCTCACTTACTTCAACTGTGTTTGTACTGGAACATTACTGGTTACACTTTCTTTGTCCTTTTCCCTTTAGTGTAGTTGCATTGATTTTCACAATGGAAGCAATTTGTGTAATACGTTTATGCGTGAGAAAGGACTGGCAGACTGCCCGACAACCTTTTTACAGGTCTTAAGGAAGTATAACTGTTGCTGGAGCTAATCCATATCAGAGGACATGGTGTGCCTTCATGCTTGGCAGAAACCCAGGATGGTGGAAGATTGTTCATGTAGTCAAAAAGACCGGTTTATTCATCCAAGAGTGCAACACTTACAAGACCCCCATGAGGTTCTGCTAATGCATTTTCAAATCCCCCTGGAGTCCAGAAATAAACATGGATAAAATAAAACACCCACCTCCATCTCCTGTTTGTGACTCAATCAGGAAAGTGTATGGTCGCAACTATAGACTGTCTAGTATATGGACTTAGTGTCCTTGACGTTATCCATTTGTCTCAGCGGGTGACACATAAGAAATATTGAACTCAACCTAACTTTTCTTTGTCTGGATGAAGCAAAGAGGCGCGCCTTTAGCCTCTTTCAGATTGTAAGATTGCAGTACCCAAGCCAGATTGCCCCCACAGCACCGTCACCCTGCTGGCCAGTACGGTCCGGACTTAAGCATGATTGCCGCACGGCCCACCAACATTATCATGAAGCATCTGTTTACAAGACATGGCCTCATCAAAGTCAGCACAATGGGGAGAACACAGAGAACCAAGGGAAAATTGCCATGACCAAAGTTACTTTTTATCCTCTGTTAAGTTGTTTTGGTCCAACACAGCCCTTTAACACCTGAAATACACTGTACCCATCTGCAGTCTATATCTGCTGCTGTGTTGACTGCATTCATCAACTCACACCAGCTGCATGTTCAGTCCACTAGGTTGCACGACCGGCAGACAGCTGGAGTCGTGAAGCCAAGGAGTTCCCGTGCTTCCCGCTCCATTGATAAGTCTCTCTTTATTCATGTTGGGCTGTAAAACCTTAAAACTGCTGACTCCTTGCATGTCTCCGCTCATAATGTTAGTTTTTTATCATAATCAGGCTAAATATGACATAATTTTGACGCGATTTGTTTCATTTCGAAAGTCTCAGGCTCTTTTTTAATGGTTTCCAGGCACTACTTCTTGTCCCGCTCAATCCTCCTTATGCTTAATTGAGGAGTCGCAGCTCTGTCATCCAGCAGAAATGGAATTGCTGTGTGTTACTTGTGACCGGCTGGGCTAAGTATGCAGCCTATTGTAGCCATTAAGCGTTATTACTGAAACACGTGGCCTGCCTACATCATCATAAAGCATCTGTTTACAAGACATGTTCTCATTGGAGTCAGTACAACATGTTCATGACTGTAGTTGCTTTCTGGCTTGTGTTAAGTCAATTTGGTGTAACACAGCCCTCTAACATCCCCGCCATTTTTTAAAGGGAGGGTCTGTAGGATTTTTCTACAAAACAAAATATCAATTTTTATTGCAACAATCATCATCCATGGGCCTCTATATGTTTGTGTCAGTGTTGTCAGTCTATCTCACCTCCTCCTCTGCCTGGATATTGATGTTTTGATTGTCTCGGGACGTTTTTTTGGGCCAGAGTAGCCGTGGTGACCCCAGCCAATCACAGCGTGCGTAGTGAGCATGTGACGTTGTGTGCACTCATACCTGCAAACATAAGTTTGGTAGAAAAAAAAGTGCATCCCTTGTACAGCTGGAAGATAAATTAGCCCTCCAGACCCAAAGCAATGTTGCTGTTCATTTGCGGTAAAATAAAACATCTTTTTGACTTTGTGTGAATGTGGTTTCTGAAGTGATTTCACACCAAGTCAAAAACGCATTTTCCCTTCAGAAACAATAACGTTTGCAGCCGAGTACAAAACATGTCTTCCCTTTGAAAAGCTAATTTCTCTACTGTTTGTTGATGGTGATGAGCTTCACTTCTGTTCACATACATCACAAACGTCATTCGACAGCTTCTAAACAATGAACAAACCCACAGACTGTTGATGCTGAACAGGAGCTTTAGGACTTGAAGTTTCCTCTGATTTTATTATGCTTAAACATGAGTCAGCAAGTCCAGCTCCTCACCCTGCTCCTCTGCCTCCACCTTCATTAGATGTGATACCTGTCGCCTCCTATCAGACCCTCTGTGCAAGCTTTTGATTTGTGTGTGTTTGTGTGTGTGTGAGTGCGTGTGACTGTAATAATATCAGTGACACAGAGCGGTGAGTCAGTCGGTATAAGCTCTCTCAGCTGTGTACTTTCTGCTCTCACCAAATGTGATTTTACACTCAATTTATTTCAACACATCCAAGGGAGATCAGATATCAGTGCTGCTCCTTACGTCTCTAACTCATCTTATAATTATCAGGGCCTTTGCATCCATTAATAAGTTCCTTGTGTATACTGATATGATTATTACCTTTCATTCTACTATCTGTGAATGAACAAATTGTTCTTTCAACCAAGCTAAACACCACATGGCACTTCATTTCAGAAATATCCATTTCCCATTGACAGATGAATTAAGTAGTACAAACATTCATCCTGATTTGATTACTAAAAGATGGTGACAGCCTGAGGTGGTTTTATAGAAAGGTAAACTTCTTTGGCTCCCCAGGCAACGTAGATCACAGGTGAGCATTTTTACCATGCATCCGTCTTTAAGTCATGCTCTGCCAAGTTGAAACATTGTTGTAACTGAAGCGTCCAAGAAACATAGAAAAGACAGAGGCATATATCACAGGGAGAACAGGAGCAGGAGAACTGTTGGGTCGCCATTGTGCGCAGCGCCTTGTGACATTACAAGGAAAAAGAGTACAAGAGGAAGGAAGAGGGGAAAAAAGCAAATAACAGCCGAGGCCCCAGGGAGTGGGTTGGGGTGGGGTCACAGTTTGGGATCAGGAAAAAAACACCATAAGCAACATAAAAAAAACCATTATAACTATAAGAACTAGTGTCTGGCGTCTCCCTTTTTTGTCAGAAAGTTCAGCTCCTGTTTCAGCTATTACAACTGAATAAATCACAGAAAATCTTCTTAGCAGAGAAAAAACAATGATACCTTTTCTCACTGCTAAACTTTATCAGCTGGTAAGTTGTTTTCATAGAGACTTTAGTGTGTTGTACAGTAATCCAGTCCAGTCTGACCTGTCCAGTCCCGATCAGGAAGCTAGGAACTACAGTAGTAGAGAATTATTATACCTATTTTAAAGCTGACAATCCAATTTTGAATTTGGTATTATAATCAGGCACATAACTAGATATGAGACTTTTTTAAAGATCGCTCTGAAAGTTTTCAAAGTCCCTTTAAGATAAGATAAGATAAGACAAACTTTATTCATCCCACGAGGAGAAATTCACAGTCACAGCAGCAATGCAATGCTGCTGCAACAAGCTGAATTAATTAGAAAAGTCTATCAGAGATGACAGCTTGTCCATAATTCTCTTGTCAGCCTCCAAGTCCACAGGGTCCAGGACTGAACTGGACTCTTCACCAGTAGTAGTAGTAAACAGCAGATCAAGTGTTGGATTCTGTTGTTGAGTCTGTATCCTGGCAACAGATTCATAGATGACATCACATTTAACGTCAGCCATGGCTCCAGTTCATCACTTTTGTTTGGCAGGGAGTTAACATTTCCTGTGATGACTGATGGAAGAAAGGGCTTGTATCTCCATCTCCTTGTCTTCACCTTTGCAACAGCATGGCATCCATGGAAACGCTTCTTTAGCTCAGCTGGAATAGGGTGAAATCCTCCAGATTTGCTCTATTGTAGTGTAAGGAGCTCTTCTCTTGAATAAACTCACAGACACTTCCATCAGTATTTGACAGAAGAAAAAAAAATCCAGTAGTTAACAAAAAAGAGATTTAAAAAATATCTAGAATTATAGCAAAAACAGAATAATTATAGAGAAGAAGAAGTTGTATAATTCCCCATTTGGACATGCATATAAAGTAACACTGCTGTATGTTCATACTTGATGTGTACCGATTTTCTAACATCTTTACATTTTGCAGAAATCCCTGGCTGTCTGCAAATTCCTCAAAATGATCTGTTATAAAAATAGAGGGAGATTAGTGCGAGATCTTCACAAGATTTGCTGAAATGAAGACGCTTTGAACAACAAAGTCTGCCATTTGTACGGCTCATGACAGGTCTCTAATGGCCTGGGCAGACAGAGGGAAGGGGGGAGCACTAAAGACAGACAAAAACAAAATGCATCTGCATCTCCTTTATTTTGAAGATAATTCTCAGACTTCTCTTTTTGAGGAATATTTAACACCTTTCAAGTCAAACTATAACCTCTGATTACAAACTGAGTTCCTCTTGTTGCAGAGATGAATCAGTCTATTGGTTGTACAATGACAAATTGATGAGAAAGATGCTGATGCTGCACGTGCACACCTCTCTAGAAGCACACAACGGGAAAACATCCCGTCCTATTTAAAGCACTCAATCTCCTCCTTGTCACAAAGGAAAGTGTTCAAGGCCGCAGACGCACGTTTCAGCACGAGGAGCATTGATTTATCTATTTCTGTGTGATTTATGCTTTTTAATTTTGTCCTCTCCCTTTTATAGAAGAGGGCGTCTGCAAACGTTGAGGTAACTTTGTCATGTTGCCGTGCAGCAGTCATACACAGCCCCATTCATCCACCGTGAACACATCAAGCTGCAGATCAGCAGATGAGGCTTTCATGGGATTATCTTAAGGGGTTGATGAGGCTCAAAGCTGTTCCTGCAGCTGCGTTTTCTCCACCCGGCCTGTGGTATCATCACATATCCAGCTTATTCAGATAGATGACGGCGCTTTGACTGCAGCCTGTCCCTGACCTCTGAGAGACATCTGATTGGTTTAGTTTCTCATTTTCATACATACGCGGTTCCTCCTCGTTTCTCATGCCCTTTTATTCTTTCCCCCCATGTGTCCCCTATTTATCCTCATCTAATCTAATTATTCTCGATAATTACCTCCTTTCTCCCTGTGTGTGCCTGGAATGCATCCCTAAAACACCTGTTTGCATGTCTCCACCTGGGACTTCTTTGTTAGATAACGCTGTAATTAAGGAAGGCAGATGTAACCTGAAAGGCAGCACACGAAGCTCTGATTTGATTTTCTCTAATCAACTCAGAAAGCCAAATGCACAAACACATCTCAACACATGTAATAATGTGGCATTACAAAATGTTGGAGACAGAATAAAAACTGACATATCCAGCACTGTGGAAATGATCATTTTATTTAGTTGTCACAAGTGCTGGAGAGGTTTCTTTTTAAGTCCACACTAACTTTCCTTTGATTTTTTTTTTTCAATCTGCAGAGGTTGAATGAGCCCAGCTGCAGTAGTTGAGTGAAATGACATGACCACTTTGTGCCTCTGATTACAGTCCTTTACAATTCCTCTCAATTTTTGTCCATGAAGTGTTTTCTCCCTCTTTAAAACTGTCAGTAGACATCAAAAGTCTCAAGGGGGAAAAGTGCCTTAAATTATGAGCCCAGCCTTACATTTTCTCAGAGTGTGGTTATATCTTTTTTGAATTCACGCTTTTAGAAATTCCCTATGTTAAAAACAGCAAACAACTGCAGTCAGGTTGCCAGGAAGTTACTGTAGAATAAACAGTATATTGCTGTTACTGATATCTAAAGCTTGCTACTATTTTTGTAAGTCCAGCAAAAAGCTTTTATTTCATGTCAAATTCTAGCCAATGCCAATTTGCTAATGATTTCAAATTCAGGAAGTTTGTTTTTTTTTTGTCTATTCTAAGTATCAAACTCGTAAGACACTCACCTGTTTGTTAGGGCTCTTTCTCACCTTCTTGTTACCAAAATGCAATGGAAAATATACAAGAAAAAACAAGATTCTTTTTTTTTTTTTTTAAACCGTTCTTTTACAGAGTTGTCCTGCATCAAAACAGAGCAGGATCTTACTGTAGACATTTTCTTGTAAATTTACAGAAATTTCTTAGAGTGCATTTTTAACTTAAAGGGACAGTAAGGACTTTCTGAATGATCTGGGAAAAAAACTGACATCTAGATATGTGCCTGATCATAATCCCAAATTTAAAGATTATTAGCACCAAAAGAGGTTATTTCTAAATGCTACTTTCCAGCTACCCGATCATGTCAGACTGATTTACAGCGATGAGAAGGGAAATCTGTGTTTTTCTCTGCTGAAAACAATTTATTGGATTATTTAGTAGTAGTAGAGGACACTGGAGTTTCACTGCTTGACAGAAAAGGGATCAAAAAGCAGGGGGAAGCTAAATAGGAGAGAGATAGAGGATAGGCAAAAGGCTAAAACACGGGCTAAACTGTTTGTGTTGATACTCATTCCAACCCACATGCAGCAGTTTTGCTGCAGTAATCTATCCCAACTTGAGGGTCTATCGATAAAATGAAGAGTCAGTTAGCTCTGCTTGGTAGATGAGCACTGGTAGGGCACAAACAGAATCCACTAATGTTACATGATACTGATATGTGTCAGAGCACTGGGCTGTGAGTTGTATAAATGTAGCCGGTTACTCAACTACAATACAAACTTATCTTGTTTTCACGTTTCAGTGGCGCTACATAATTTTTGATCCTCATAACAGTTTGCGGGGGTCCTCCAGCCAAAGGAGATGCTGCAATCTCCTTCATACAGATTCTCCTCAGTCCCTTTAAATGACAAATTTACAACCAGCTAACTATCAACTTAAGAATTTAAGCTTGTTTAACAATGAGAATATTTAGTGTTTTCTTTGTTTCTGCTGTAATTCTTCAAGTGGACTCTTGAAGAATAACAGTTTTGAGCACTTCTTCATATTTTCAAACCACAGGATGTTGCTTGGGTGGTCTCTAAATTTTATGAGTTTTATGAATAATGACTATTTTTATTTTGTTCGTCTAACATTCTGCTGAAATATTGTGTTGAAACTGTAGGGTTACCACTTTCCAGTAAAGTAAAAAGGCCAGTGATAGACAGAGATGGTTGGTTTGTCAGGAGTTTGATCTTGAAAATGGAGATGAAATTCTATGTTGACTGATCTGTCCATGTCTTTATCACTTCCCATAGCTTTTGGACAGCTTGCATGCCTTTTGGAAACCCATGATTAAAAAAAGAAAAACACTTTTTCTGCTCTGCTCTGCTGAGCTGGGGAAGTAATCATTGATTAGTGTTTCAGCTGGAAGAGTGACCCTGTTAACTGCTGATTTCACACCCAAATGCTTTGTTTTCATTTCAACAGTGTGAAAATCTCTTTTGCAAATGCCTTTTGGATTTCATGAATGGTTGGCTCATGGCTATGGAAGGAGCATGTTGTATATATTGAGATAGTTTCCTCTCCAAAAATGTAGCATGAGTTAGCCAAGTGTTACTGCTTCAATCAAACTTTCACCAAACTTGTTCTATAAAAAAATGGACTGACTCTAACACATTCATACCATTTAAGTATACCACCTAATTCTTATGTAATTCATTGTGTAAATAACAGACGCTCACCACCTCCGCATCACATGTCTCAAACAAGTGTGGCTAAAATAAATCAACATCAGTGGAATTATAACACGAGGAAAATATCAGAAGCCTTTGATTTAAGACTCTGCTGTTTCCATAATGTAACTAAGGATAGAAATAAAGCTTTGACAGATTGTAATATTGACAAAACACACACATAAGACAAGAGATGAGAGTGCCATTAATCAAGAGGAGCCGTTTTTGATGAAAGGAAATGAAAACTGGTGTTGGGCGCTTGAGATTTCTGCTCTGAAAATCTCTTTATTTCTTCCTGTGAGATAAAACATGTCCCCTTTCTTTTGACCCTCGCCTCATTATGAAGTAAAAGTACAGCAGTGTGTGTGTTAGTGAGGGAAAGCAAGTCTGTGAATGAAGAATGAAAAGTGAGCAGAAATGTGCCTCTTAGTTGCATTATTTCAACCAAACAGCAAACTAAACACGATTTTGAAGTCGGCCACAGTTGAGACAATTTGTCATGAGTCCAAACAAATTAAAACCACAAAAGCCGTGTAAAGCAAAGACGATGACTCAGTGTCATCACCCACTATTCCTTTAAGCTCAATACTGACTCAGACTTCCTTCTTTTAAGGTAAAGTCAAAGCCGTAGCATCAACTTTCTCAATCAACAAAAATGTGCTTTATTACAATATAAAAAAACGCAACAAGTTAACTTTTCTTACTCCACTTGCAGGTTTTTATACTCTTTACAAGTAATTCAGGCATCATCTTTTCTTTTCGTATTCTGAAACAAAACATTTCTTGTCAGGTGAATGTGGCTCATATTAAGTCTGAAAAGCCTTTTTTTCACTTAAGACAAAAACTCTTTTATAAAGATTAGTTTTTACAGTGCAGAGCTGCTGCCAGGACAGGACACAATACCTTTCCATTTTCCCCCATTTTCTTTCAAAACTTTCACAATAGAAGTAGAATAATAAGTAGAAGCATACAGGGAGATTTAGAACAGAATTAATGGTTTGATTCCCAAAAGAAAGTGTTGGTGAAAAAGCTCTGAAATTGAGGTGTGGGCTTAATAAGAAAATATAGTGTTTTTTCTGTGTTGAGAACTATTAGTTATATTCATGTGACTTCTTTTTTATATATATCTATAGTGTATTCTTGAGCCTGACAGTGTGAGAGAGAATGTAAATGTGCTTCACCATGTTCAAGGACAAAGCTGTGTCTCCCAGTGAGTCACAGACTAATAAAGAGCAGCCATCACTGTGGGACACTGATGTGGAGGACAGACCTGATTGTCAGGCCATGATTGTTGGATTGTGAACGAGTCTTCAGCCTTCGACTGGAGCAGCTTGAATGATGGATCCATGCAGTCTCCTAGTGAATTCAGAAATAGTTTTATGACATTTAAAGGGGGCAAAACTCATGACCAGGTGTTAGCATGTCCTTGTTGTGCAAAGTGCCAAATAAGAGACACAAAATAAGCTGAGGGGTACCAGTAATATCTAGTATCATCCTAGAAAGTAGAGAATGTAGCTTCTGGCTGCCTTTAGATATTTGCTGTATGAGGTTCAGTGTTTTCTCTTAAAGCATGAAAAATGAAAGCTGTCATTGTGTCTCCTCTTCTTCTTTGTGTCTGTAAATAGGATCAATAAGATATTCTGTGACTAATTCAGCTTCACAACATTGACACACTGAAGGAGATTGTGACTTCGATTAGAGTCTGCATTTCAAGTGGAATAAATTGACTTTGAGTAGCCCTTCTGAGTTGCCTAATGTGCTCATTAACATACATTTAAGTCTCTCCCAATCATGTAGAGCAGATTTTAAAAACTCAGATCGAATGCTAAAAAGGGGGCGAGTGGGAGGAATAAAAGGCTAAGAATAGAGGCGACGAGGACGGAGAACTGGAAGAACAATCAGTTATTTCTTTTGTCAAACAAAAGAGGGAAAATATTACACAAATGAGACAGTTAGAAAATTCTTATCCCTCCTTTTTTTAGGATTACATCTGTACCCCTGTGTGAAGGTAAGCCCTTCAGCTAAATCCAGGTGATTGACGCCTGTATTGATCGGGAATCCCTGCCTGAAGCGACTGCACCTGCTCGCCTCATGTTCCCGGGACAATACTCCACCGTAAGCTCCCCTCTGTGCTGATGTGTTTCAATAAACCTGTGACTCTGTGTGTGTGTGTGAGATGCTGGGTCTTTACATGCATGCATAACACAATCTAAATCCCATCTCTGAGAGCCACTGTAACGCAGAGACCTCATGAATAACTGACATCTGTTCCTCTGATCCTCCCACAGCCGCAGGAACCCATCCACTGCCAGAGCGGCGGCAGAGCAGGAAACTCAGCCTGATTTGCATAGCTGCTGCTGCTGCAGCTGCTTAAACGACTTGTTCCAGAGATGAGGGTAATTATGTTGAGTCATCCTATATAACTCTGCATTCTGGGCCCTGAGTCTTAAACACATGTGGGCTGATCATCACAGGAACAGATGAGGACTGAGGAAAGATATTGACAAGTTGGTAAAAGTGAAAGGAAAGCTGGGAGACACATGATACTGAGCTGCATTTATTTATGCTCTGTTTCTATTCAGGGACTCCACCTGCAGAGTCATAACACCTCATTTAACGTGTGAAAGCAGGAAAAGATAATTGTATTCATACATTTTAGTGACACTTAGTGTGTGTCAGGCTGTTTTCTTAAGAATATATGACAGCAGTATTAACTAAAGGAAGAGTATGCAGAATCCTCATTAAAAAAATAAATAAAAATGTAGTGTTTGAATGGCCAGCCAATCACGGTGTGCCCAGTGCGCATGTGACTTTGTGTGTTGCTGATAGCGAGTGGGGGACGCTATCCTGAGCTACAATACTGGCCGTAACACAGAGAAAATTATTTTATATCCACAGCGTATCTCATTTCTCTCATGTGATGCTGCAGGTACTGGCAGGGCTGTTTGTTTTACCGTCTATCAGGGGCGTATCTATCGGGGGGGGCATAGGGTGGCAACTCCCCCCCGAAAAAACAAAGCCTTGCCACCCCTGTTGTAAAGATTTAATTCAAAGAAAAGTTTTGAGTTTAAAAGTCAAAGTTTTGAGGTAGAAGTCAATCATTTGAGATGGCAAAGTCAAAATTCTACGATTATAAGTCAGATTTTTTAGATAAAAAGTCACAATTATGAGATGAAAATGTAAAATTCTGAGATGAAATGTCAAAAATTTGAGATGGAAAAAGTCAAAATTACGAGATGAAAGTCAATTAGTTGAGACATCAAAGTCAAAATTATGGGGCAAAAGTTGAAATTTTGCCTTTTTATCTAAAAATTGTTGACTTTATATCTGTCAAAAAAAGGAGAAATCCCAACAAAGCCAGTTTTTTCATTTTGATGTTTTTCACTGGCATAAATTGGCTTCAATAAATGATTTATGATGCCATTATACTATTTCTTTTTGCTTCAAATAGAGAGGGGGTGTTCTAAATAAATGTTTGGGTTATGAAGCTACTTTGCGGTCTTTAGTGGAGGAGTCCCCTTTTGAGGTTTTTAGAATGAAGTCGCCCTAATATTAAATTAATCCCGCACATCGTCTTCTGCTATTTTGCCACCACTTAACAATTGACTGCCCCTCTCTACCCTCCCCATAATTTTTTTTCTAGATCCATCCCTGCCGTCTATGGTGTATTTATGAAACTACGACTCTTAACCATGCTTTTAGGTAGTGGCAGTGAGCATGCGCTGCCGCTGACACTGAGCCACAGAGGAGGCAACAAGTTTGGATGCTGTTTGTAAACAGAGAAGCAAAAAATTTCTGCATACTTAAGCTTTAAAATCTAAATTTGATGAATTTGTCGTAAAATATAAGTATTGTATAATGTTATTGTGTTTTAATTGAGGCTAGGACTTTAGAGCGTTAGTTGAAAGTAATTGATTACAGTAGTGTTATCATGTAAAATTGTATTATCCCTAATTCTAGTGAGTTTGGGATGTTGTGTAAGATGTAAATAAAAACAGAATACGATTATGTGTAAATTCTTTTCAATATATCTTCCATTGAATGCACCATAAAGACAAGATATTTAATGTTCGAACTGGAAAACTTTATTTTTTTGTGCAAATATTTGCTCATTTTGAATTTGATGCCTGCAACACTTTGCAGAAAGCCTCCTCATTGGACCACATGGGAATTGGGGTTTACGTGCTTACAGAATTTTATGTTAGCATGCTCATTAGCGCCAACCACAAGAGCAATTAGCCAACTTCTCTTTTGTCAAATTCCGCTTGTGTGAATGGATGTAAGACAGGAAGCCTGGTCCTGACATTTAGGTGAAATACAGTTGTTTCAGACGACATAAAGCTTCCTTTAGGGTCACTTCTGGTCCACATTTTGCCCCATCACAGTGCTGATGGTGGTTTTGTGACTCACTTGATTACCCATCCCATCCCATCCCATCGAGTATTTGTTTTAGTCCTGTCACTTCTCTGATTCTTCATCCGAACACGTTCTTTGAGAGAACCTGGCAAAATTTCCATCCCTCATTTTTTCCTCCTGATATCTTCCAGTCATGCTATATAACAGCAATGGCTGCTGGGAGATGGTGGGCACTAACCCAAGTGATCGTCTGGATCTGTGCTCTCTCTTATCAAAGCTTGTGGAGCGGAAGAAATGGAGTGGCACCATCTGCCCACTCAACGTAGCCACTCTTGGCGACCTCAGCTCTGATGGGTTGAGAGTAGAAAAGGGTGTTGATGGCAGCTGACAGGCACTAGGTAACGGTGTTTGAGTGTGTGTGTGTGCACTTCAGCGTGTTTACTTCAGAGGCTTCTTGGAGATAAGCTGTGAGTCAGTCTGTAATAGGTAAGAGGAGGAAGAGGGAGCAAAGGAGCCTGGAGACCTGAAGACAGATCTGCTGTGAGTCAGCAAGGCTCCTCATTCTCTCTGAGAAACTCTGTCACACTTATAAAGACCTCCAGTCCACAAATACACACCTGTCCTACCTCAGTGTTTCATTTTCTGGAAGAAACCAGAGTGAGCATTAGCCTCAGAAGACAAAAAAAACACAGATTCGAGTCCAAATAAAACACACAAATGCAAAACAGATACATGAGAGTGTCATTTACACACAGTCATTAAGTGGACATCTGTGATCACAGATCCACAAGCTGTAATTTCTGTTTCCTCTCTTCTCCATCCGGCTGCTGGTGAGGGGCACTCAGGCAGATTTGAGGGGTGGACTTTGTGTCATGAACACCTGCGCAATCTGATCTTAAGCCACAGCTCTGACATTGGTTTGACGTCCAACTTTTGTGAGGCTGTTGCCGTCACTAATTTTGGAACTTCTTTCTTTCTATTGCAACCACGTGTGCAAATAGAAAGAACGTCTGTTTATTTGTACAAATACTTGTAATGAAGACAAAAGTACAAAAAGACAGTGGTTTTCTGAAGTGTTTTCCTGAGCCCACGCTTTAAGATCCTTTAAACAGTGATGTCGGTTTTTTTAATGCTGTGCCACCTGAGGGGTCAAAGGTCACGGGCATTCAATGTTGGTTTTGGGCCTTGTGGCCTAAATGCAGAGATTTCTCCCGATTCTCTGAATTTTCTGATGATATTATTAGAGTTGTTCCAATACCGATACTGCCAAAAATACTGGTATCGGTATCAGCAACTACTGGAGTCACCGTTACTGATACCATGTGATTTATCAAATCAGAAATCTAATGTTTAGCTCCGTTAAACTCTGGCAGTGTGGCAATATTTCTCGCTGGATACCTCTTTGCTGTTATATTTGAATATAAATGTTAAAATAAATGGCTTTTATTTCCTGTATTTATTCATATTTTACGAAGAGTTTAACCTGCGCCAGGCCTTACCACAATGATAATCATATCACAGTCATACAGGCGCAGTATGATATTTTTTTATAACATACTGGTATCGGATCAGTACTCGTTATCGGCCGATACCCACAGCACAAGTATTGGAATTGGCATCGGGAGGGAAAAATTGGTATCGGAGCATGTCTACATGTACTGTTAATAATGGAATCCCTAAATTCCTTGCAATTGAAAATTCAGAAACATTGTCCTTAAACTGTTGGACTATTTGCTCACACAGTTGTTGACAAAGTGGTGAACCTGGCTCCATCTTTGCTTGTGAAGGACTGAGCCTTTTGGGGATGCTCCTTATTATCCTATATTTCTAATTTGTAGTCACTTAATATCTGTTTTTTCTAACATATGTGACATTTAATGTTTATTCTTACTTGTTTTTTTTGTACAAGAGAGCACAGTTGAAACCAAGGTCAAATTCCTTGTATGCCTCTTGAAGATACTTGGCTATAAAGGCGATTCTGATTCTGATTCTGATTCTGATTCTTTTATACCCAATCATGACACTCACCTGTTTCCAATCAACCTGTTCATCTGTGGAATGATCCAAACAGCTGTTTTTTCAGCATTCATCAACTTTCACAGTCTTTTGTCGAACCTGTCACAGCTTTTTTGAAACATGTTGCAGGCATCAAATTCAAAATGAGCAAATATTTGCACAAAAAAATTAAGTTTGTCTTGTCTTTGAGGTGTATTCAATTGAATACAAGTTGAAGAGGATTTACAAGTCATTGTATTCTGTTTTTATTAAAATTTCACACAACGTCCCAATCTCATTAGAATTGGAGTTGTAACTTTAAATGAGAGCAGAGGACAAAGAAAGAGAACGGATTGATGGAAACACTGAGAAGTATCCTGCTTTGTAAATGTTCAATCCACTTTGACACCGGCTGTGCTTCACTACAGTTTTCTGGCTAGATAGTGCAAAAGGTGACTGACAACTAGTGATTCCTCATAATTACATTTCTTAATGGAAACAGACGTCATTATGTGCTCAGCAGGATGACTGAGATTAAACGGACTGACAAGGACATTACGATTCATAAGCAGGTGCAGGTCCTCGATTCATCTGTGCGATATGAAGTAATCCATAAACATGTCAGGATTATTCCAAATCCCATCTGTTAGTGTCAAATTGCTATTAACTGACACTGTGATGACGGCTGTGTAATTGTTTTTGTGTTACAGCTGTTAAACCCAGCAGACAGCTGGAGAATCAATATGCAGACTGTGTCAGAAAAGGTCAAAAATACTCCACATTGAAGATTTTCTCTCCTCAGCACATGGTTCAAGGAGTGAATTCTGACATTTCAAATGTATTCTCTAAACCCTTTGGTTGATAATGGCTTTAAAGTACAAAGTACAAAAACAAGCCTGTCAGCGGCTCTACAGAGGTGTGACGGGTTTGTTTTTGAGCAGCAATTTCAGAGAGACTCACTGCAGAACATCAGTGTGGGATTTTCTTTTTTTCTTATCATGCCTGTTGTGATAAATGTTCACTTTTGTTTTTCTGGATCATGATATTTTTCCTAAATCTAGCTCTTTCAGGCCCTTCTCCTGCAGATTTTCAGTGTGTTTTGTTCAAGCACATATTTGCATCTACATGAAGGTAAACAAGAGTTGCGCTTACAGCTATGTCCCTGAATTTAAATGACCAGTAAACTCCGAAAGAAAACCCTGCATACACGAGTACATTAAGAACAAACACACAAACACAGACACACATTTTGGCTGAGAGCTTACTGTGAATGAATTTGAATACAGATGAGAAAAACAGTCCAGGATTATCATCATTTGGTCGTTATATTCGAGGAACTTATAGCTCATGTGTTTCTCTACATTTTGAACATTTTTATATTAAGGCAATGTTTTTATTTCAAGAAACTTGTCCTTATCTCATTTCCAGATTGTTTTTACTCCTTCAAGCATCTCAGTTGTCTTTTTTTCTTGTAATATACTGAAATAAGACAGAATCATGGACTTGATGGATGAATACAGCTCATGTAAAGTTTAAGTAGACAACTGTTTTAGCGAAAAATGAGACATCAACACTTGCTTTGATTTCAATTTTTGCAGTGTAAAAGAGAGATATCAATATTTTAGGCTTTAACAGTAGAGGAGCTTGAAACTACAATGTAATTTTGTTTGATATTTTTCCCTCTGAGATTTGACTGTCGAAGGTTAAAGATAGTTATCTGAATAAACTAGCAGCATTTTGTTGCAACAAAAATTTTGAGTCTCTCTCTGGTCCCCTGATTCCAAGTTGATGCTCCAAAATTTAAGTCCATGAAAAGTCAAAAAGTCAAGTGGCTGATGCTGAGGCACCATGTAAAAAAAGCAAAATTGGGTTAATGTAGGGAAAGAAAAAAAGAAGAAAAATGCAAACTACAGCATTTTTGCCTGAAATTTTGTTCTAAACTTGCAAAAAAAAAATTTACACCTGTGTTTAGATGATTATTTCTTTTTAATAGCAGTATTTCTTGGCTAGAAAGCTTGTAACACTGGAAAGCCAGTTCATTTCCCCTTTGAAAGATGCCGCATTTCTAAGAAACTTCCATTTCTAGGGTGTGAACCTCTGAGAAAAATTGCCAAATCTTCTTTGTCAATGCCAAACAACGCATTATAACAGCTCAAGCTACCAGTTAATTTTAGATTAGATTCATCTTTATTGTCATCACATATGTCACAAGTACAGGGCAACGAAATGCAGATAGCATCTAACCAGAAGTGCATAAATAAGTATGTGCAATATAAACATACCATCCGATACACAGTATATGTAGAAGGTGCCGAGCTGAAATTATATAAATAACTATGGATGCAGGTATGTACAAACTATAACAAGCTATGACTATGGTACAGAATGAGTAACTATAATGATATAAAAATCTAAGGGAGGTATGTACAGACTATAAACAGGTTATTGACTATGATACAATTATATGTTTACAATGCTTATGATATAATTACCAGTATGAACAGTAGTGCAATGAGGTATGTGCAGTTGATAGTGCAATTTTTTTTTACTGTGTATCACAAAGTTGCAATAATTTAAAGTTATTTGTTGGGAATGGTACTTAAAGGTGTGACCATTTAGGTGTCACTGGGTTCTGTTTGGGCGCTAACTGTTATCTTTTCATAGGGCGCAGAAATCTTTGGAACACCCCTGTTGTCAATAATGATGATTCAACATGATTTCAGCTGTGGCATTTGCATCTCACGTCTCTACCCTCTTACCCTTTAGGCTTCCTCAGGGGCTGACAGACTGCTGACACCACTCTTATTGCCAGACAACAACGCCCTCCCACCCCCCCCACCCATCTGAAAACCCTGCGACCCAGACAGACGGGCCAGCGTTGGCATCATTTTGCTAAATGTCACCACGGTGAATTTGAGATTTGGGTTGCTGTGGTCTGCTGGCAGCACACTCGGTGTCATTGATAGACTCACCTCAGCGGTGGTTTGGCACCGTCGCGGGGTCCCTCTCTCCTATTTGCTCCATCTTTATTGCTCAGGTCAGCAAGACCACAATGAATCAGTCCATTTACAGGCAACTGAGACAGCAGAGAGGAGCAGTGGAGGTGGCTCCATATTCATGTTGGCAGGCTTCACTTTTCTCCCCCTGTAGCTGACACCGTCTTCATCAACTGCAGGTAAGAGGGGACGCAGGTTTTTCTTTCTGGCATCATGACAGCACAACTGCGTCATTTAATTCAGCCACTTTGTTTGATCAAATTGGGGTGTAATGACAGCAATTAAGCAAAACAAAACCTCCTGCAGCAGAGCAACCTGACAGAGGTCTGGAGCTTTGTTAAAAACTGTTATTATTGTCTCAAAGGTGCATTGTGATTTTCTCTTTGTCAAACGTGCCAGGATTCTCAAGCAGAAAGGTGAACTGCAGGGCTAAGTACTTTCAGGCAGTCTCTCTTTATCACGCCTTGAAACCCGTCACTAACCTCCTTTTTCGAAATTCTGCCAGCTCATCTCTCCGCTCCTCCTCACTGTGCTCCTTCTCTCTTCGGGGTGTTTGTATTTGTTCTCTTTTTCGTTTTCTTCCCACCCGAACTGTCACTTTCTGATGAATGTGGGCTGCACACAGAATCTGCCTCAGTCAGGATGAGATGACCTTAATAAGCACATCCAGGATCCAGGGGTCGTTGGACGGCCTGGTTGCAGAAACGGAGCCACGATCAGAGCAGGGGGCAGGCTACAGATCATAAACCAGACTCCCTGTGACACGTGTGCTTAAAGTGACAGCTGGTCAGGCTGATGAAGACGACCAAACCTGTCAGTGATAAAATAAGGCAGCAGTCAAAACATCAAACCAGGGACATGAAATCCATCGATGCATGAAGGGCCCAAACTTAGTCACATCGCTCATACAGTAACATGTGTCCATTTACCATAAAAAGTAATACATGTCATCTTTTTTTAGATATATTCAAAGGAGCGACACTTACACATATTTCTGTCATTATGTTTTAGTTCACCCATGATTTGCTAAAACTCGTTCCCAGATCAGGTGGAGCATGTGATCCAAACCACCTCAGCTGATGTCGTACCTTTCCACCAAACCTATCGCCAGAATGTGAGAAACTCATATTGACCACTTGTATCCATAATCTTTGTAAAAAGCTGTGATACAAAGTGGATTATTATCAACTAGAGAGCTTTATAGTTCCTCTGGGAGTTGGTAGAGACCAAAAAGGGAGCAAAAAGCAGAGAGTGGTCATCAAACCTTTGCCAGGTTTGCAGAAAATGAGAGGGAAACAATGGAGTGAAAGGTAAAAAACAAAAAACAAACTGACAGTCAGTAAATAACAAATAGAATAACATACAAGAGCAAGTGTCTGATTAAAAGAAGTGTCCAAGTCAAAACAAATGCAGAAAATACTGCCTTGAGTTTAACCAACCAAACAACGAAAATGCTTGAAAATAGACACAACTTTTCTTGTTTGACATTTCAGCATCATAGCCTTATTTTGCCCCAAAAAGTTGTTACTTCTCCTTAAGACTGCACAAACTAGAATAGTCATAAGTTATGACTCATAACCCTGAATAAGAATGTCACTTTAACACTGTGTTGATTCTTCTTGTAGCTGTCAGAAATATGAAATTAATAAAAAATAAGTTGTAAAAGAAGATTAAAATCAGGTATTAAAAAACGAGACATTAGACCTTAGAGTTTTGTAAAAATCCTAATTTGTTAGACTTAGCTTTCAGCAATGACGTAAAAAAAAAAAAAACACGTTTATTCTTTCCTTTATTTCTTCTTTGGCAGTTTTAGCTTGTTTTAGCCTTTTCTGCTGCACTGGACTCATTCTGATTCAACACAGTCACCGTAATGTTGATGTAATGTAAATGTAATGCCCTTAAGGTTAAAATGTAAACTGTGTATTTCTCCTGAAAGCTCAATCAGACTCAGGCAATGTTGGTACAATAATCACAGAAAAATCTTGACAGGTGTCACTTTCTTTTTGTTCGTAAGTTCCAACAAACATCTGGCAAAGTGAAACCTTCCCTGTTAATCAACTGTGATATTATTCAGCGTGGTTGGTTGTCAAAATGATTAATTCTATCATCTCTCATTATGATTTCTGAGTCTAACTCGCGTCCATGAGGTTGGTTATGAAAACAAAAATCAGCCCAGAGTACTTTGGCTTCTCTATTTGGGAACAAACGTGACGTCCACCTTTTTTTTCTAATGTCCACATGACAAAGCTCTGCTAGTGGTCAGAAATGTGCAAGGCCTTTCTGTCCTCCATCTTTGTTTAGTAAACACAAGACAGAGCAAGACAAATACTGCACCACCCAACATGCTATTGGAACTGAGACAGGTGGTTTTCATCAGTAAAGCATGTTATTTGTTGACATTAGAGCAAAGCAACATTATTATACCTTTTACAGGCAACAGGTTGCAGCTACAGTAAATGTTGTGTCTTAAAAGCCACTCTACAATCATAACCCCGCAAGTGAAACCTCAACGAGTTAGTCAGCACAGTCGGTCACACTTCACTCTGATGTTAACACGACTGCTACATGATTAAATTGATAAGTGGTGTTAGTAAAAGTGCAGCTGTACCAAGGCGTCAGTGGCCACAGCGAGATGCGGAAAGAGGCAGCTCTGTTGAATCAAAGTGAGTCAGAAGGTTTGAGCAACAAAACTGAAGTCTGTCCAATCACACAAACATGGCAGGGTTTCTCTGTGAATGAGTCATGTCGAGAGAATTCCTTCATCTAAACACAGGGCTGACGAACCAGACCGAGAGTGGGAACGCGCGTGTGTGTTTGCTTATATGTGGGAGGAAGCAGCTCACTTCTCATTCTATTGGATAGAAAGGCAAAACATACAACCAAGAGCTTACATATGCAACCCAAACCATCTCCTGATCAAAATAGAAACGAGCTGATATGTCTTTCTCTTTTCTGAACATGTAGACATAATCATCAAAAACACTGCAGCTTGTTGCAAAGTCTTTACATGTGAAATGACAAGATTTTTGAAAAACTGGAATAACTTGCGGTTGAAAAGTACCAGCACTGAAGAGCCTCACTTTATGTCCGGGCCAAGAAATTGGACTTGAACACATCACGAGGCCATCAGTCAGCGGCTCAGGTTTAGTGCCAGTGCAGAGGAATTAACTGTCCTTGCCAGCAGGTCTCTGTGGTCTGTGTGTATCCAGGAAACTTGGAGATGTAAAACTGCAGAAATCTTTCAGTCATTTCATGATCGAGCACTATTAAGCCTTTACCACACTGTTTACAAATCAGACACCAGCGCTATATACAAAAAAAAGAAGTCACCTCCTAGATTTACCTGAGAAAATAAGTACAAGCCTTCTATTGGATAATTACTGCATTGGTGATTATCTTTCAGCTGGAAACAAGTTATTTAACTGAGCTGATGTAATGAGTAATTTCTAATTTCTTAAATAACCATGGTAACGGACACATCCTGTGGTTGTGGAAAAGATGTTAGTCTGTTTAACCCTGTGGTGCATAGTGTTCACTACAGTGGACACCTAATTAGAAGTTATTTACTCCTAATTCAATGGTTCATGTGGTGGAAATTCATATGCGCCTGTGTCAGGATATTTTTATTCTTATTAGGGCCTGAAAAAATGTTTTCAATTTTTTTCCAAACATACATATATATTTTTAAAAAGTTATAGACAAACATTTGAGGGTGAAGAAGCATATAAACTATATATTATTCAGTGTTGAAATGGATAAAGTAGAGTTAAAATGTTTTGTAAAGCATTAAAAAATGATTATTCATGAAATAACCAAAGAAAAAGAAAAAAAAAAGTCATATTTACATCAAGTTCACACTGTTTTATGTTGAATGCTAAAATATTTGAAAAAAAAAAATGGAAAACTTTTTTCATGCTCTAAGACAAATAAAAACACTCAAGGGAAAACTCCTGAAACTGACCTTCATAATTCATGCATCAGAGGGTTAAGAAGGGTCAAATCATTGGCATCAAGCAGAGAAAACATCTAAGAAGATTAAAGCAGGAACGACTAAAATTGGGTTAAGAACTGTCTAATGCATTATTAAAAACTGGAAGAATGGAGGGGAACTTTTGTCTTGGGTGCATCAGGGTAAGAAGAGAGGCAGGTGAAGTGATGCACCCATCATGTGTAGTGCCTACTGTACAAGCCTGTGGAGGCAGTGCTATGATCTGGGGTTGCTGCAGTTGCTAAGGTTCGGCAACATTAAGTGTCCAAAGAATGAGGTCAGCTGACGACCTGAATATACTGAACGACCAGGTTATTCCATCAATGGCACGGGCATATTCCACGATGCCAGTGCCAGAATTTATGGGGCTCAAATAGTGAAAGAGTGGTTCAGGGAGCATGAGACATCCTTTCCACACATGGATTGGCCACCACAGAGTCCAGACCTTAACCCCATTGAGAATCTTTGGGGTGTTCTGGAGAAGACTTTGTGCAGTGGTCAGACTCTACCATCATCAGTACAAGATCTCAAGGGGATCTGACGGAATATAAGAGGGTGTGACCATTTTTTGGTGATGACTTTTATTTTTGGTGTATCGACACAGTGTCCGTGATGCCAAGCCAAATGTCTGAAGTGTGCCCAAGCATGGCACAGTTGACCAGAGTGACTGCGCCGTAAGTTCCTAATGTTTGCTGATGACTGCACTGAATTGAATACTCTAGTTTTTCATCCCGTTGTGGATGAGGCCTCGTCTGATTGAACCTTAAGCTAACACAAATTTACACCAGGTGCACCAAGCTTGACAACACCGCTCCATCCACTTTCGACTTTCAACACTCTTTTTATCGTCTGATGAATTTATTGTGTGCTTTGCTTTTTTAAGGGTGCTATTTTCAAAACACCTGAGAGCAATCAGCACCTGCACCCTGGAGACTGTGACACGTTTCTGACCCACATATGCTCAGGTGAGGGGAGGGGGGCACTCAATTTATCCAACTGGAGCCTGCTTTACAAAAAAAACCTTTTAACCCATAAGTTGATTGATCCAATTCCAGATCGCTCTCTCTTTCTCTCTGCTGTTTTTTAACCTCCCTCTTCACACAGTGCCACCATTGTGTTCTCATTTAAGTTTTGAGACCATTTCCTTTATTTCCTGTTGTATCAGGTGATTTTCCTAATCCATGCCTGCTCCAGGATGCTGAGGTGTTACAGGCAGTTTCCACATGCAAGGATCATGTGTACTTTCAGTCAAGCACTGTGTTTTTACTTCACTCAAATCCCAATTAAGGCTGAATGATTTCTGAAAACAATTTAATTATGATTTTTCTGGAAGATATTGCGATTTCAATTCCATTCCCAATTTTCTTCAAATCGAGCTTCAGTGAAGCTTTCACAATGTACAAACTTGACAGAAAATTACACCATACCACTGAAACATCAGAAGCTTTTACTTTTTTAATCCAGGGACAAAAACTGAAGGCAAAATTGCTTCTGACTTTTAGATGAAAGGTCGATATTTTAAGATAAAAAGTGGAATTCTGAGCAAGAGTCAATGTTTTGAGGTAAAAAAAAAAAGTCAAAATTTAAGAAATCAATTTGAAATTTTGTGAAAAGAGTCTAAACTTTTATAGTAAAGGTCAACGTTTTTAAGATAAAGACAAAAGTTTTAGATAGAAAGTAAAACTTATGAGATAAAATGTCAACATTTTGGAATAAAGGCAAAGTTGAAATTTTGATATAGAAAGTCAAAATTCCAAGATTTAAGTCAAAATGATGAGAAATTAAGACAAAATTAGTGGATTAAATGCAAAATTTTGAGGAAAAAAAGATTGTGGAAAAAAATGAATTTTGACTTTTCTCAAAACTGAGTGCATTGCAATTTTTAAACCAGACTTTTTAGTTGTATTTTTAGCAATAACTATTGGAGAACAAAAAGAGCTATCTTTGATTCTTAAAAAAGATAAATAAGATAAAGATAAAATCTTTTAAAGTTCTTGTTCTTGTGTACAAGTGTGATGGTGAATGTATGTCTTTTGACGTAACTGAGGCCTGTCGAAAGATGGATTTCTGTCACTTTTTTGTGTCAGACAATACACTTCTTCTATTCTATTCTATTCTAAAAACAACTGAAAAAATTACAATGTTATATGAGTGATTGTATGAAAAAAAAAATCAGCAATCTCAAGGAAGAAAGGACCTTTCCCAATAGTCGTACACTCAAAACAGCTGAAACAACAGATCCTGGGTCAGTCAGGAGCACGACGAAAAAATTGCAGCCATGGCGATCACACAATCTCGATCAGAGACTCCTGATATTAAATTCTGTTCTTTTTTGGCTCTGTTTATAATCTCTGTAAAAAAAAAAAAAAAGAGAGGACACCTTGAGCAAACAGTGGCAGAGTGTGGTGAGTTCCCCTCTGTGCCAAGTGATTAGACCTGATGTGAACTGGCCCACACTTCCCAGTCTCTAACTGTGCGCTCTATGAATCACCTCCAGACTCCCACCCTTAAGAAGCAGAGGAAGCAACCCCAACCCACACCTTTATATTTTTAGTCATCGGACTTCTTCCACACCTACAGCTGAAGCCTTCTCTGCAGAGTAACGACAAAAGGTTGCACATAACTGAGCAACAGCGTCTTGTAAAGTTGTTCCAAAGCCGATGCCAGACTTGGACGAATCCAGCTGGTACCAAATTTAGTGTCATTGTTTCAGTAAAGGTCAGGCTGAGCTCAAAGAAAACCACAAAAGAGGAACAGCAACCTGAAACGTGTTGCACTGCTTTATCATTTGGAAACACATCTCGGCAGGGTTTGAAGATTTCACTGCACCCTGCATACAAGACTGTTTACAATTTGTTATTTTGAGCCTACTTTAAGTTTTGTTAGACCCTTGAGAAACTCTTAGCAAAAAAAATCCATTTTACACTTCTTTTTTTTTTAAGGTCGGGGCTTGCTTCATTCAACCTCGCCCTTTTTTTTCAGATTCATGCTCTGAGGGCAGTGTTGTCATAAAAAAAGGAAGTGGTTGAATCTTAAGTCACATCACTTGTTTTCACTTGTATCCCGTTAAAGAGGGGTATTGTAGCAGTGCTGCATGATCCAAAGCTCACAAAACTCTTTATTTTTCTCACACTGTTGTTTGGAAAACCTTTATTGCAGCTTCTTTAAAACATTTCAGCTTCCAAAGTTCAAAACTTGTCTCTGAATGGCCAGCCCTCTGGTGGCCTGTTAAGGGTGGGGCTGCCCTTAAAGTGCTTTATGATTCAGTTCTGAGATAATGACGTCATGTTTTCAGCAAATCTGAATGAAGTTTTTTGAGCATATACAAAAATTTTCATAAGAAAGTAATGCATACTGTATCTGCATGTTGAAGTGTGGCATTATTGGAAAGCATTGTACCCCCTCTTTAAGGTTATGTTTCTCACAATGAGGCATAGTGATGCTCGCCTGCCTCACCTCTACACCTACATGAACTACACTGCTCACACTACTGTATAAACTCCTGCTGTTCATGAACTGCAATCATCATCCATCTTTTTAACCTCTTCCACAAAGTTTCCGAATTGATTACGGTGTAATGCAGCGCCCCCTTCTGGCCGGAGGACTCACGCAAACTGTCCAGACTCGTGTATTTGTTTTGAAAGATGACAGGAGATCAGCTCTTCCTTTTCACACTACTTTTCTATGTTCATACTTTGTGAGTTTGTCAAGATTAAGTGGTCAGCTACATTTAGCGCTACTCACAGCCTGGTGCCCTCATACATATCTGTACCATGTAACTTAAGTGAATTACAGTTATGTCCTACTTGTGCCTGTCTAATGTAAGTTACAGTTAGTGTTAGCTTATAGCGCACACTACACCTTTAAAGGAGTAATTCTTATGTCAAAAACTCAGTATGAATGTATTATAGTGAGTATATTCTGCTCCCACCCGCAGCACAAACACTTAACCCTCCTGTTTTTTTTCCAGATTTTCTCTGCACTGTCTGTTCTGACCACTTATATTGAGAAAACTTTCCACCAATTTTTTTGCTCCATTTTTGTGAAGATGTTTCAACATGATCACATATATTTAGCAGTTACTTTTGTGATATATGGTATTATAGACCTTATTTTAGAGTAGAAAAAAAGCAAAAATGCTGGATTTTTTTGCACTATTATTATCAGAGGTGCACAAATTGAATTAATGTCACAGGCAGGGGTTTGTCAGAGTGATGGCAGGATATTGTTTTGAATTTGTTTGAATTAATTTAGTGGCAGGAAGATGCTCTGAAGTTATATAAGATGTACATAATTTAACTCTGGAAGCCAGTGACAATTTGATACTACACATGCAGCAGATATAATGCCATGGGGAAGGTCAACTGTATTTCCTGATTAGACGGTAATGGGAACATATAATTACTACCTGCTGACAATACTCACTTTACTTACAGTTGTCGTAAAGAAACATAACCCAAGTCACCACTGGGTCGACTTATACTCAAATATAACCCAAAGAATAAAAACTACTCAATAAAATGCAGAACTACCTACAACTAACAGCAAAAACATGTTGTAAAAGAATATTCCCACAATTCCTAGGGATGGCCAGGATGCTATAATATTGAAATAGCATTGCATAGAACCATCCGTGTAATTTTCAGTCAATTCTATGAAAGAAAACCAAAGTTCTGACAAAATAACTTTGGAAATCGGGTCAAATTGACCCAAAGACAACAGGAGAGTTAAAAAGTGTTTTGGATTTTTTTTTTTTTTTTTTTTTTTTTGAAGCTGCATCCAATTGAGCTAATTACGTCCTAAATTTTGGAACAGGGTGAGCAAAGCGCGGGTATCATTACTATACACTCACTCCATTACTCTCTTCCTCTCTCACGCAGACGCACACTCACACACATTTACCGTAAGTAGTCTCTCTCTCTCTCTCTCTCTCTCTCTCTCTCTCTCTCTCTCTCTCTCTCTCTCTCTCTCTCTCTGCTCCATGAAGTCACTGCCTCACTAACACTCAGTGCCGGGCTGAAGCTGAGGGAGCGCTGTGCCGCGGACTCTTCAGGATCACAGGATCTTCTTGGAGAGTCTCTCTCCCTCTCTCTCTCTCTCTCTCTCTCTCTCTGCACGGTCCTCTCAGCAGCTCTCTGCCCGCATGGCGACACCTCCAACCCCGACACCATGCACCTCTGAAAAGCCTCCACACACCGTCTTTTGTGTAGCCTGAGGGGAGAGAGAGAAAGTCTGCAGGATCACTTTTCCTCCAGAGCGTAAAGGGATTCTCTTTTTTTTTTTCTTCTTCTCGTTCTCCTTCCGCCTTTCACGGTCCACTGCTCGATTTTTTTGGACTTTTTGTTTCCCAGGGAGGAAAGCGCCACCGTTCCCCTGAGTCGACCTGCTCGTCCAGCACCCATGAATTCGGATAAAAATGTGTACCTGGGCAGGGACAAAGGCATCATGCGGAAGAGAGCTTTGCTCCTTCGGAAAGGTTGCAGCTTCGAGATTACCAGGTTGGTGTTTTTTCTGCTCTTTAACAGTCTGTGTTGGGGTTTTCCTGCTTGGTACGATTGAAAATCCCAAAGACAGGGTAACCTCCTTCACTGATGTGGACAATGAGTTTCCAGTGTGTGCCTTTCACCTTGTTGGTTGGCTGTGTGTGAGGATACTGTGAGGATACTGTGTGTGCGCATTGAGCGGAGGAAAGCACCCAAAATACTCGTTACCAAGGAGAATGTGGTCACATTACACCTCTGATGGGTTTAACACTCCAGCTAAAGTAGCACCCACATGTCTCCTGTTCATTTTAAACACATTTAAATCTAAAAACCGCGCATTCGCCTCCTGTTTTGGACCGTGAGGTGAGGCGTTACGCACGGGTACATTCCGTCTGCACCTGACTCCGCACTGTTGACAAAGCTGCTTAGTGGCAGGACGCCGCCAGACGTCATTTTACAGCCAAAATCAAGTGTTGATTGGGCAGTGGAGCAACCTCAGAGCCCCAAAACTGCCCAATCATGTCCCACAGAGGGGCTGGAGAAAAGGCAGTTTTTCCAGTTCTACCCCGAAATAGAAGCACCACAGGGGGATGGTTTGAGGGATCACCTGCTGTAGTCTGATACCACTGAGGGCACAGCTGGACCCCAGTGAGTCACACACGTCCTGGGGCTGCAGACACAGGGAGGCAGGGGGGCCTTGGCTGGCAGGTGGACCACATGAGGTGGAGGTGATTTGACTTCTCAGTGTGGTGTGACTGGTTTTGGGGGGAACATTGTGGTGGTTCCTGAGATTTGGATGACACGTGCTGTTAGAAGGCTCCCTGTGTTTTGGATCCATGAGGAAGTTTTTGGTCACTTTATAGTCACTGAAATGTCATTTTTGGTGATGTCATAGTTTTTTCCTTGAGACATGATGATATCAGGTGTGATGGAGGGGGATGTAGATGTAGATTTCTTAAATATTTTGGTTCATCTTAAGTCAATTATATACACTTTAGAAATGAAAATGGTTGCGTAATAATGTCTTTGAAATCACTTAATGGGTTAATCAGCCAATCTCTGCTGCTTTAACTTCCATCATCTTCATTATTTATACTGAGGGATTTTGTTCTTGTCACATCACACCCCCTCACCCCTTCACTCCCACCTCCAGTAGATTTCCTTCTATTTCAGACCATCTGTGGAGGTGTGCAGAAGTGCACATTCACTCATGAATTTTCACTTCATTGCTCTTTTTGCTGATAATTCCGTCTGAGTGCGCTCATGTCTGTGTGTGTGTGTGTGTGTGTGTGTGTGTGTTTGAGGGGTCTCCATCCTGTTAGCCAGGTCTCTGCTCTCTAAATAGAGTCATGTTCTGGGTGTATGCAGGGGCCAGATTTTGTGCCAAACACTTATTTTCGAATTACACCCCCCCTCCTAATGAGTCTGATTTATCCTGTGTAGAATAACGCCGGACCCAGAGTCACCCTGCTGTAAGGTTTCCTGGCAGACTCTCTCTCAGACACTCGCAGTTTAACAGACAATCAATCAGAGTGCTCCTGCGTCGGGGAAATAAGACCGTGCTTTACTGAGGAGATGTGAAAGACACTCAAGTAAAGAGCTGCTGCTGCTGAAGAGACTGTGTATAAATTATTGTACTGCAGAGACGCAAACATACACACTCACATGAGGACATGCACAGAGTATTTATAACCTCCTCTAACATGCATAATGTGCTTTAACACACACTAACAAAGGCTGGAGTGTTTCCTTATGTTTGCTTTAAATGTGAGTCATGAGGTGACTTTATCAAGTCAATAATCTGCCCTTTTCTCCGCCAGATGACAGTCTCAGTTTGACACAGGGCAAACATTACTTTACATAACAAGTAAAAGTCTCACATTCTAAACTAGGAGCTGATCAATCACACATATTTGCAGGGTTCCTCTTTGTAAATTTGTAAGATCGGATCTGTTGGCTTGTTCGGAGGTGAGGATAAAGGTGGCACGGCCCCATTTGAAATCTTATTGTCCACTTTTATCAAATCTATTGAAGCTGAAGCTCTTCTGATGATACTGATGCTTTTTTATTGCCCTTTAACGTCAAACTAAACCTTTATTATATGGGATACATTATTCTTGATGCTCACAATAACTGGAAGCAGTGGGTTGGCACCAGTCAAAGTGAAAAAAAGACTCACTGCTGAAACCCGCATCTATTATTATTTGAGTATTTTCTATGGGGAAGTTTGCATATGTGCAACCGAGGGTTAAAGCCGTATTGGTGATACCAGAAATTGGAGATTTCAGGTACAAAGTTGAAGTTACGAGAAGTTAAATATAAAAATGTTGTGCAAGACAAAGTCAGAAATAAATATAACTAAACTGTTCATTTACTAGTGAAAAATTGTCAGTTTACTATATCAAAGTAATAAATTGACTAAAGTAAACAATAGGCTGTGAAATACATGGAAGTGGTGTCTGTCACGTCTCTCTTTTGTTTCTGGTATAGAGTTTTGAAGCTTATTGTTGATGGAGGCCATATTTTTTGCTGTGCGTAATCATTTATGTTTGTGTGAGCAACAAGAGAAGTACAATAATTAGCAAACGTTTTCACAGTGAGAGAAAAGTTGACTACAAAGAGGACACTGAGCGCTGATAAAGCTGGTTTTGTTTGCGTGAAGTCGTCAGACTAGTACATGAAAAAAGAGCACGCACCTGCTGGTCTCTAACTCCTTCAAGGTTTTACCTAGAAAGCTCAAATTTCACCCAAATGTAGATGAAAAGGTGTAGAAGTGATGTGGTAAATGTCTCATGTCTGGCATGAAGCATCTTGAAGTTCATGATTAGTTAGTTAGTTAGTTAATTCAAAATTTAGCTATAAAAAACAGCTGCATTTGTCCTGATGTGGACTTTAGCCACATATAAAAACATGACATTTTTGTGAAACTAGCGTTTATGGCTATGAGCTTTTAAAATATAACATGGTATACAGGTCAGAATGGGGTGGGATGTAAGGGGTTAATGTTGTGAATTTACATGATTAAAGTTGTAAATTTTTGAGGTAAAGTAGTACAAGTGCAAAAGTATAAGTTAACAAAGAATAAAGTTGCAGATATACAAGGATAAAGTTAAAATTTTCTGTGACAAAAAGTCATGATTACTGGCTGTGCTATATACGTATGTTTAAAGAGGGATTTCAGAAGTGCAGCCCTGTCTTCATATTGTGAAGGTTTTTTTTGGAGCTGAGAACAAACAGCTGTACAGAAGTGTGTACAGGCTGCCTCTTAACCAGCTCTTCTTCATTATCAGCCCAGTTCTGGTACTTGTTGTGACAGTCTAGGGCTCATGTGCTGATAGATTGGAGTATTGGACATTAAGTTATTTATGAGGCATTTACATTTTCTCCTCTCAGTACAGGCAGAAAAGACAGAAGATCGTATAATTGCTCTGCAGGGGGCACCAAAAACAACACAAAATCAAAGATCCTCAAGGAGCTTTGGGACAAAAAGATGCACACAGATAAAACATCTGTCGCAGTGTTTAATAATTAAGATACATGGTGAGTGAAGGGCTGTGTGAAAGTGTTTGCTCACAGAACATCCTGGTCCTGGTGTCAGTGCGGAAAACATGTTTAGGTTCCTCACTCTGGCTTTCTCCCTCAGTTTAAGTACATGCTTGTTAGGTTCAGTAATTGTGACTTTAAATGGACCTCAACCTGTCCATGATGCACTTTGCCTCTCGGTTGATGACAGTTTAGATTGGTCTGCTGCTCCGTATGACCCTGAATGGGATGAAGGTTATAGATTACAGAGAGATTGATGGTTTGCTCAGACAGAATGGTAAGCACATGATAATTATTTGTACGCATGTGTGTGTGAGAGAGTTTTTCATTGCTGTATAACCTTCAGAAAGGGTGGAGTCAAGAGGCAATGCTCTGGTCATGTGACCCTGCAACAACACAGAGGAGACAAGAATGTGTGTTGATGATATTTATGGCAACTTGAATAAGATTAAAGATTTTAAAGATGCTTGAGTCAATATAAAATATAATGTTGAGTATTTAGAAAAGAGCATAGTGTCAATGAAAAGCTCATATCTACAAATTACATCCACATTTAGTGTGATTTAACCCTCTTGTTGTTTCAATTTCAAAAGTTATTTTGTCGTAACTTTGATTTTCTGTCACGGAATTGATTGAAACTTATATGGGTGATTTCACACGATCCTATGTGTTTGTAAAATTATCTGTGACTATTTTTGTGAATGAAATTGTGTTTTATAAAGATTCATAGCATCTTGCTGCCATTACAGAAATTGAAATGATTTCAAAACATTATTTATTTATTTATTGTTAGATTTATATTCATTGCATTGTTTGAGTATCTTAGCACAGGCGCTAATTCACAACACTTGTCCACAGGGGGCTTTTGAAATAACAAAATAATTTAAGTAGTGAAAGAAATTAGAGAAGAAAAAAAAACCCACAATGATTTATAACATTACAGAACTAATCAAAGCACTTGTTACAAATTAAATATGTACATATGTTGTGAAGCAAAGGCAGTATGATAAAGCAATAATCCCATCAACGTTATTCATGTGAGCAATGTTGTTTTGGTCCTGGCTGCACTTTGACGTATATCTGTGATAATACATCAACACATGTACCTCTGTGTGATACTCTGTGAAAAAAAAATCAAAATTCCTGCTTTTTCTACTTAAAAAAGAGGTATACTTTAAAGTAAATAAGGTCTATATACCATATAATATAAAAGTAAATGTTAAAAATATGTGAATATGGTGGCAAAATCTTCGTTAAAAAGGAGAAACAAAATAATTTGGACAGAATTTCCACCTTTTACTGTATAAGTAGTCAAAACAGATAGTGTTGGGTGAATCTGAAGTTAAAGATACTGACTAAAACACCATTAACTCTTCATCTGAATCTCAGTAGATCATTTGAAATCAAGTGTCTGTCTGTCTATGTCCTGGACTCTGCTTATGACAATGACTAAGCCTTATCTAATGAAAAGCATAGACTGCCAGTTGGCATAGACTCTCTCTGCCAGCAGGTAGGCAGCTGCTGCTGCTGCAGAACAGGACACAGTCTGTAAAAGGCATCTATCCACTTCTTAGCTGGGCTTGCTCCTGTGAAGTTGCAGGATTATAAGAGTTATTGAGGGTTTTGCAAGTTTGGTTATAATCCACTGTGTAAACAGTTGTGTGTGTGATGGTTTCTTTGCACATGCTTTGGCTGGTATGTTTGCATTCAGACACGACAAAAGTTATGCTGTGGAAGTCATTCAAGTTAACATCATGGGGCTAAAAAAGTATAGGATTAAAATGAAATAAAACCCAAATTAACCCTTTAAGACCTGAACTCCAAAATGCCTGCCTGGTCTATTTTGCTTATCTTGACCATAAAACAGTCAAAAAATGTCCTGTGTGTAATCCAATCCACTTTATATGTATAGCACATTTAAACAACAAGAATGTCTCCAAAGTGCTGTAAATAGAAACATAAAAACAACAAAACAAACAATCAGATAAGTGCACCAATCTCAAATGAGGCTATAGATAACATAAAAGTAATAAAATCAAGTAAAATAAAAGACACAGAGGCAAAGTTAAAAGGTAAAATACCAGGGAATAAAAATGAGTCTCAAGATGAGACTTAAAACACTCCAACGTTGGGGCTGTTTTTCTGGAATACTCCGAGAAAATGTAACAGGAGAAGCTGAAAAATTGAGCATTAACAAATATTTGTACAAAACATTTGTAGGGGCAGATATTTTGTGAAAAAAAACAAAAAAAAACAGGGTATTTGACAGCATTATAAGATCCTCCAGCATCTCACAGCTTCTCCCTCTCTTTGCACAAAAGCTGCTCAAGGATGTTTTCTCCTCTTCATGATATTTGCATGATTTCTGAGGGATAAAATAAGTGATATATCTGGCTTTTCTTGAGTAGTAGTGAGTGTGACAGCTTTACTAAATCATGTAGAAATTTGAGCCTACTATGCCAGTGCATAAGCAAGCTAGCACAACTGTGGTTTACTGTTTTGCCCTCGAGTGTTGGGCCTGATAAAGTCTGGATTTCATCCAGTTACAACAAATCCTCACCTGTTTAGTTCATTTCCATTTATTTCTACAACAGTTCCCCCATGTCGCTTTGAAGCCACCCACCTCCCCTGTCCCTGTCACTGACTTTCAGCTCTGGCTCGTCTTAAACCACTTCCAGTCGGCTCTTTGTGTGCAATGAGATTAGGCTACATGGTGACACTTGCAGGAGCCAAGGAATCCTTGGCTCTGCTCAGACCATGAACTGGCAGAACAAACATAAGTTTGAAAGACGGAGCCAAAGAGGCGAAGGGAAATTATGCTAACAGACCCTGCTACTAAGCAGTAAAACATACAGTGATGCAGCAAGCACACAAACAGTGACCACTGGAGGGGGATTGTATCTTTTAAAGCAAGAACCAAACATGAGAAAAAGCCTCGCTGTCGATGAACTCCAAGAAAACATCAGCAGATTCTGCTGCGGTGGAAACTAACCTCATTGTCTGGAATCTGTTAGCGCTCACTTGTCAATCCATCACAGAACATTTGTAGTTCATTTAAGGAAAGGCATTCGCTGGCAAGGAGCTGTTTGGGTACATTACTGGACTGTGAGGAAAGAGAGGAAGGGAAACGTGTTAAAAACGTGCTACTATGGCTTAAATATGTAACTCAGACACAACAAATTCAGCCAGATAAGAGGCTTGTTCACAAAATGGGAGGGGCAGATTAGGTTTGACGGATCGGTGCCCCAGTTGGCCGTGGAACGCAGCAAGAATCCATTAATCAATCCAGCCCCTCCATCCTCCACCCTCCTCTCTTAACAAAAAGCTTCACATAAATCAGGCATAACTTCAGCTTGTGACTGCAGCCACATTAACAGAGCAAAAAATAGATCGTTGGCGGGCTGCACCTACTGTAACTCACACAGACTCCTCCTCATCCTACGTTTTCCCTGAACTTCTCTCTTCAGAGGTCAGATGAGTGCGTTTTTTGCTCGAGTCTCTTCATTAACCTCTGCAGCTGCCAAACCTACATTGTTCTGTGGCTGCTGTTGCCAGGGGTTTTGCCGTAGCTTGTCAGACCCGTGCAACACTGGAGTTTGATGCATCGTGCTGCTTTTAACTGCAAAGTAAAGAAACAGTTTTGTGCAGATGTTCCAGAAAAAGAGAAGGAAATACGTGTTAAGTTTGCCGTCTTGTGGCTTTTTTTGCTTTTACAGTAAGCTTCAAAGCTGAACGTAAATGAAAAACATGTGTTTGAAAGTCAGACATGATTTCAGGTCAAAGAAACTGTGCATAAGGAGCGAGCTGTAGGTGGAAGAGAGTGAAAGTGGTTGTAATAGGCTGAGCTGCTGGGGCTTCCCTCTGCGTTACAGTCTGTCATCAAACCCTCAGCGGGAGCTTAACTGATGGAGTACCAGACTTTTTTGCTGACTCAAAGCCCCACAATGTTTGCATACTGTGAACATTAGGTCGTACTCACATACATTAGGATTTCTCCACATACAGAGGTTGTTACTGTACCTGCTGCAGAGTGATGGGACGTTATAGACGGGAATTTGATATTTGAAATTTCCTAAAACTTTATGATTCTGTAGGAGAAAAAAAAAAGTCATCTTCAAGTCAATGGACACATTGTAAAATTCTTTCACTTAAGAAACGAAACAGACCCAGAATAAATGATGATGTTTGAAAATCTGTAACAAAAGTTAACAGATAATATTACTCTAAAGAGGCTCATGAGTGTATTCCCTTGCTTTAGCATCAGTATTAGCAAATGTGACATTGCCAGGTAGAAAAGGTTTGGAAATGATGCAACTACTATTGGCTTTGTTCTGTTTTTTTTTGTTGTTTTTTGACTTTCATTATGCCTTTATTCAGATAGGATAGGACAGTGGACAGAGCAAGCGGGAAGTGACAAAACTCAGAGAAGCAATTTCTCTTCTTTGTCTTTCAACTTGTACATAAAACAGAGCCCCTAACTGATAAAAAACACTCTTTTTTATGACTAGTTACAAGTTTGTCTGTTCTGTGCTTCTGTAGAAATAGCAAAAGATGGCACCCCCACCCCCCACCCCATGATGGGCATTTTTAACTGTCAAGTGCGTACACACTATTGTTATCACTAGGGCTGAACGATTTGCAAAAATAATCTAACTGGGATTATAATTTCCGATTCTGCGATTGAAATTTTTTGTGCGATTATTTCTAGGCTCCTATCTTGTTTTTAAACACACACATTGTAGAACATGAACAGTTACATTAATTACAGCACAACAACAACAACAACAACCCACCCCAACAGCTACTTGTGACTGCTTTTTGTCAATTTTAGTCACTTTTCACTTCTTTTTTGCCACTTTTGGACCATTTTTTGGTACCTTCTCACTAGTTTCCACCTCTCACTCACTATGGATTAATACAGGGGTTCCCAAAGTGGGGGGTCGCGAGACGCTGTAGGGGGGGTCGCAAGATGATTTCAGTTTAGAGGGAATATCCACAGCTATCCCAGACCACAACTAAGGTCACTAACGCCGTTTGGCTCAACATACCTGTGTGAAAAGACTTTCTTGGCCCTGACATTTATCAAAAATAATCCATTTCCATCCATTTCATTAGGTGAGATAAACACTGAAACATTTATCCCGAAAAGTTAACTTGCACTGATGTTGCATGTTTACGCAGAGCTACAGTTTATGATTATTACTTGAACTGAATTATTCTTGTACTAATGCGGAAATGAAAGTATTGTACCAAAATTGAGTTTGCACACGACTGCAACAATGTTTGTTCACAAATTACAGAGAAATAACTTTGACAAATTCCGCTTTTATTTTATATTAATCTGTTACATGTAAAATCATAACAAGGTTTTCAGGCTGTTGTTCTTTTTTGTGTTGTCATAATGCTTGGATACCCTTATTAGTGCATGTGTCCTATGTGCACGTTTTGTTATGCTTCAGTCACCTCTGGGGACAGTGGGGGTCACTAGTCTCTGCCACCTTTGTTTTGGGGGTCACGGGCTGAAAAGTTTGGGAACCCCTGGATTAATGGACTGATGTTGCATAAAGACCCTTGTGGCAGACAGATCGCTCCTGCTCAGACGATTTTTGATTTAATTTAAAAGACTCTTTAAACTGAACTATCTTTGCTGATAACTCTTTTTCATTTAGAAATGAATTCTAGTTTCTTAAGGAATCATAGAGGTGCTTGTTTTGTGGTGTTTTGTGTTCATTCAGTGTGGTTTTGTGGCATTGGGGTTAATATTATTAAAGACCCATCACTGACTTATTCGTTCACAAATCTCCGTCGACCCCAAAAGAGCGAGGGATAAAAACCAAACAGCGAAGTTTGCTATTAGTGCTGGTTGGCTCAACCGTTTCATGGTATAAATAGATAAGTCGATTGAATTGACCATATTCTTCCTTTTTATGCTGAGCAAGATTTTTGTGAGAAAGAAATTTAACGCCTGGTCCCAAATAAACGCCTGGACTACAAAGTGATTCAGACAAATGAACGCCCCAGAAATTACTTGGTATTTTATGGTCCAGTGTATAGAAACTTTTGTCTCATCTGTTGCACAGCTTCCATCAAACTTTGTCAACAGACAGAGGTGGGTACTCTGGGACAAAAATTGTACTCAAGTAAAAAGTAATAAGTAGTCCTCCAAATTATTACTTCAGTAAGAGAAATTAAATGCACTGTGAAAAAGCTACTTGAGTACTGAGTTACGGGTGAGTAACTTCTGATTTATTTCTTTTTAATCAGAGCATGACTTTCAAATGGATAAGAAAAAAAAATATAATAAGAGAGTACTGTCCAGATAATGCCAAATAAAGTCACTTAGATAGAAATATTAGTAAATCAAATATTGCTAAAATAACTTAAATCAAGGCGAATTCAACCACAAGAAAATGGTCTTAATGGTAAAAATGTGTTTTTACATGTTTCCCCCTAAAGAATCACTCAGTGAAAACACTGTTAAGGTTCAGTCAGCGTTGTTTCTGCCATACTTAATGTAAATTAGTCACTTTGCTTCAGTACATGCAGATTTTGTGTGTGGTAATGTGACTGCCTCGCTGTAATTGGTCAAGCAGTCATGTGACATCACCCGAGGCAGAAGTTTCTCAGACAAACCAAAACAAAAAGGTCATGCAGGCCGTAATAGATTAAAGAAAAAGTAGCGAGCAGAGTATAAAAATAGCATTTCTCCTTCACAAAAATACTCAAGTAAAAGTTAAAGTATGTCATATTTAAATTACTCTCACAAGTACAGTTTGTCTAAAAGAGTTTCTTGAGTAAATGTAGCTTTTTATTACCCACCTCTGTCGACAGACTTTGATATGTAGACTGCGAACAGATTAACAAACTTGTGATTCTGCTCCACAGAGAAGTTTCTCTCAGGAGATGTGGTTGCGTCACACAGTTGGTGTAATATTGTATCACCTTCCTGATTTCCATACAAGGTTGTCTCTGAGAAATTGAAAAAGTCTGCGAGGCTGGTTCTGCTCTGCTCGGCCGTACAGTCGGTCCCTCAGTGAGGTCTGATAAACACTGGACTTTAATCACTCCCATATGTGTCTGCATAGCTCAGCACAGTCCAGCCATGCGCACAATGCAGAGCACCAGGCTCATTTAGACAGAAAAATAGATTCAAATTACCAGAAAAAAAGTGCACACGAGAGAAGAGAGAAAGAAAAAATCCTCGCTTGATTACAGCCCTGTGTAAACTTTAACTCTTCCAGGGGAACATCTGCTTCCATTTAGGGTTTTAAGACTCATACCTACACATTAAATGCACTGTGCACTGCCCCGGGAAAGCTCAGCGCTTGGAAAAACATTTCCCATTATAGTTGGCTGGAGTGAGGCCGGTGTGGAGTGAGTCGTACTTAAAGAAAGCTATCGGTTAAGATGCGGCCTGCTCGAGCACAACCACAAACCTCTCTCACATACGAGTCATATTCCGGGGGTTGTTTCCTTTTTTTTTTTTTTTTTTACCAAAGCTGAACAAACTTTCTTTTTTAGCGTCGAGGATGACGTAAAGTGAAAGTGAGTGTGTGCTGAAGTATGAGAGATCAAAGGGAAGTCTGCACAGTATGGCCACAGTCTGTGTGTACACTGTGCGCTGCTCCACGCCAGCCCACTGCCCCCGCCATAACCCTGGAAAAGAGATCCAGGAGAGAAGGAGGAGGTGGAAATGGAGCCTTTGAAGGGTTACTGTTGTACATTTTTACTCAGCGGTTTTTAAGGAAGGCTGTACCAAATCCTCTTTTTGGTTAGAGAAAGATAAAACAAGAACAAGAGAGAGAAGGAGGGTCAAAGAGGTGGAAGAGTACAGCAGTTTTAAAGTGGTGTGAAAGATGTTGCTGAACTTGCTGAAGTTTAGATTTTGAAAAAAGAAACAATGCATGAGCTACAAATTTGAATGAGTCTAGAAAAAGATCTAATTTTGATTCTTCTGGCAGATGTTGCGATTTCGATTCGATTCACGGTTTTCTTCAAATCAAGCTTCATTGGAGTTTTCACTGTACAGTAACATTCACAAATTTGACAGAAAATCACATTGAAACATTAAAAGCTATAACTCTAATGCAAGGATGCCAATTGAAGGTAAAAATTGTTTCAAAATTTTAGATAACAGGTCAATATTTTAAGATAAAAAGTGGAAATTTTGAGAAATAAAGACAAAATTCTGAGAGAAAAATTCAATATTTTGAGATAAAAGTCAAAATTTTGAGATTAAACTTCCAAATTGTAGGAAATCAATTCAACATTATCTAAAAAAAAGTGTGAATTGTGCCTCAGGTTCAATGAAGTATCTATCTATCTATCTATCTATCTATCTATCTATCTATCTATCTATCTATCTATCTAACATTATGTGAAAAAAGTCTAAACTTTCACATTTAAGGTCAAAAGTCTGAGAAAAAAAGTCAAAATCTTGAGATAAAATGTCATTATTTTGAAATAAAGTTGATTTTTTGGGATGAAAAGTCAAAATTTTGATTAAAAAAAGTCAAAATTCTAAGGTTCAAGTCAAAATTATGAGAATTTTTTTTTTCTTTTTTACAAATTGTTGAATTTTGACGTTTCTTAAAATCCTATGTCTAGCCTTAAAATACAATACCTGCCATTTCTAAACCAGACTAATAGCATTTTTGGTTAAACTGAAGAAAAAAAGAGCTATCTTTGACTCTTAACTTTTAGAAATTATGTCGTGCAAAATATCCTCCACTGTGTTAAGCTAAAAAGAATACATAAAAAGATACAAAACAATTTAAAAAACAAACAAAACAAATGAGCTGTTCCTTCTGGTTTGTGATTACTGTCAGACTCAAAAACCAATGAGGCATTTAAAGTGAAAGTGCAAATGAAAACTTATGAAGGTTTAATACATCATGAGCTGCTTACAGTTTATTTACACCAATAGCTACAATTTTCCTCTGATGACTCATATATGAAACTAAGTGGGTGCGATTCTGTTTAGTACAAGTGTGTGAATTTCTCACGCTCAGTAAGAGACCAACAAGTGTCACTGAAGACGACAAGTGCCAGAGAGGATAAATGTTTTCTACTGTTGTCATTGCTGACAAGGATACAATTAGGCAGATTCAATATTTAACATCCCTGTTCAGCGTGTTGGCATGGCAACATTTGTAAATATTGTCCAAAAATACTGCAGAGGTTTTATGAGAATGTCATTAGTTTTATAAGTAATTGGATGCAAAGTAAAGGACAGAAAAAGTTAACAGAGCTATTGTAATTTATCATCTGGGGGACAGAAAATACATTGTAGAGATGTTTCATTGATAACAAATAAAAGCTGTTGTCATTGTGATTATGGGAAAATGGAAATAGGAAGGAAGCTAAAGGATTCATCCTCTGGGGAACATGAATGTTTGTACTGAACTCCACTTCATATCATTATTTGTGTCATTTAAACAACTGTATGCATCATTTTGGCACCAAAAGAAAATTCAAGAAGGGTTAATCCTCTAGGGACTAAAACATTTATTCATTTTTTAATAAAAATACATCTTTTTGTTGTAGAGATATTTCTATCAGAACATTAAATGCTCAATTTTTTTTTTCCAGCTCAAACTACAGGTGTGATAATAGTCTGTTACCAACACCTACCCATTGACTAGATAGAAAATACAGCACACTGCTTTTAAAAAAATGAAAATCAAAGAGAGTATGGAAAATGTTCATTTACATTCATGTTTTTTTAAGATATCTGCAAGTTTTGGATCCAAAGAATGAAAAATTAAAATGAAGATGCTAAGTGCCTCTCAACTGATCTCTGTATTGATTCTGAATTTTAATACAAAGCACTGCACAAGCACCACTTCCCTGGTATTTCACTGTGATAAAATATAGAGCCACAAGAGGGCAGACTGTCCCTGTAAAAGCAGTAATGTTCACATGATGGAGGGCAAATGATTATAAAAACCTAAAGATTTGTAAAACTTTCACATATTAAATATAAATGGTGAAGCTTAAACTTCATTTTTTGCTTAAGAGAAATTCAAAGCATGTTTTTGGTGAGTTGTAAGAACAGTGGAGGTATCACATGCCTGATACAACACAGCAGTCATTCATACTTTTCCACTAGGAGGAGTTAGTGCAAAAAAACCCCAAAAAAACCAACACATGGCATCAACGTGAAGTGAACCTCAAGCTGAAGGATTCATTCACAAATAACACACTGACTGTGTGTTCTGCAGCATAAAATGTTGTTACAGAACAGAAACATCCCTCATTTATGCTCATGTTTGCATGAGTCAGTGATGAGGAGTTAAAAGTGCTGTTAATGTAGAAAAAACACACAGTTTCATGCAGGACTCATGTAACAAAGGGCGAAGGGCAGAGGAGCAGCTCTGACGGTTACAGACAAAAGGTTAATTCACCTGATCACATTTAATGAGAGTGCTGTCATCAATCCATGTGGCCTGACGCTGTGACATTTCACAGAGGCCACAGGGTGACCTGATGGCATTTAGGATGCACTGAGGAAGAGGAGGCTCTGAATCCAAATCATCCAAATACTTTATTGTATGTGCATGGATGTGCTTACTTCAGAATACACAAATAAAATGGTCAAAATTAGCACTGCTGAAAGTTTCAACTCACACTGAAAGGTTTAAACTGAACTGGAGGGGAGCATTTCCTTGCAGCAAATGCTGGATGTTGAAATGCTGAGCCCCTTTTCAACATTAAAGGTGAAGTATGCAGAAATTTTCAACAGGTTTTGTTTCTCTGTTTACAAACAGCATACAAACTTGTCTCTTCCTCTGTGGCTCAGCGTCAGCTGCTGGGCATGCCCACTGCCCCCGACTGTAGCTAATAGCATAGATCAGCGATTCCCAACCTGTAGTCCGTGGCCCCCTGGTGGGCCGCGAAGGTACAGCAAGTGGGCCGCGAAATCATTTCCAAACAAGTATTTTATTGGAGTGTAATTATATAAAGATACAAGGTACAAATAGAAAAATTAAGATACGAATACAAATAATAACATTCAAAATGTTCAACTCGGTTAAGTTTCAAAGGAAATTAAAACAGTTCTGATTTTGATATAAAAAGTCCCCTAAGAAGGCATGTTATTCCTCTATAGATAGCATGACCTGAAAAATAACAACAACCTGAAATGTCATTGAAAAAGAATGTAATAAATCCCAAATTTTCAAAAATTGTCAAAACTGTAACCGGAGTGCTGAGCCTGAAATGTAACGAAAAAGCATAAAGTAAAACCCAAAATATAATATAATGTGCCTTTTGTCATGGTTGTTTAAGAAATGAGAAGTTACCCGTTGCATCAGCTCAGTTAAATAACTTGTTGCCAGCTGAAAGATAATCACCCATGCGATAATTATCCAATAGGAGGCTTGTATCTATTTGCTTAATTAAATTCAGGTGGCTACTTTTTTTGGCCAGGTCATGTATATTCCTGAAGACATTTTCTGGACTTGTTAAGTGAATGTGACTGAACTTTAGTGCAATAAGATGTTCTTACTACAAATAAGACATAAAAACTTGCTTTGATTTTATTTTTTTCAGCAAAGAGTTTGATCGTAATTTGTGGGAAAGAGTGTTTTTGAGTGAAAGTACCTCATAACCATAAGTACAGTCCAAGACAAAAGCAAATTACATCCACGGCTTGGATAAAAACTCAAATGAAGCCATTTATCATCCCTGCTTCCTCCTTCAGGTCACACATTATCCAAACACAAAGCATCATTAATGAAAAGTGGCATCATAGCGGCTCCAGTCATTTGCATGCTGTATCAGACGTGTGTGGCAGATAAAACCACAGTGTCGCTGCTTGTATCACACTTTCCACTACACTGCAAAGCAATTTGGGTCTGAATTTTCATGCACCTCTATTCATAGAAATGACTCCCAGTGTGACCCGGTGGCGGTAGCTGCGCTGCTAATCACGTTGTACGCTCTCACACACTCGCACAGAAACAGAAGCCTTGTTTATCCTGTGCGTGGGAAAGGTGCCGTGGTCAGACATGGCTTACTCTGTGAGACCAAAGGGCCGGAGTGGCAACTGTCCAGAGAGAAGGCGGCAGAGCTCCCAGGGATTAACACAGTATTGAGTGTAGAGCTCCTGATCCGCATCAAGCAGCTCAGAGGGGTTCCACTGCAGAGGCTAACGTGCTCGTGCATAAACACTTGAGTTTTGTGTACCTTAGAAACGCAACACTCGCTGGCATGCACACAAGCATTGAACCCACGCTCTGTGATGCCTACTCCTACGTCTATATCCTCATCTTTGAAGTCATTTTTGAGTAAGGAAAAGGAAAACCTGGGTTTCTCCAACAATGCTGGGTCCCAGAGCAGAAAATCAAACTTTTAAGATTTTAGATTTCGCCTCCTCATCGACGATACCACCGTAACACTCTCACTGGTTACTCAGCATAATAGAAAGTTGTTTGAAGGGTGTGTGAAACCCTTTCGGTTTGTTTTTTTGCTTGATGACAAACTGTGAGATGTATTGACACAAACTGTCTTAGAGGTTGAGTTAATCTATAAGCAAACAGCGTGCTCATGAAAATAAAAGGTGACATTCAGCCTGAGGAATAATGGACGCATTATGTCGAGGGTTGTAACATGTCAAGGTTGTTTTCCTGCTAGTTGTCACATGTAAAAGAGTTAATATTGTTTTCTATTCTACTTTCTCTGGTGTTAGATTCATTCAGCAGCTGCAATGCTGTGAAAGTAAATGAGAGACACATTGAAAGTGAGTTGCATTGTATGGAAAAATGATAAAATAAAATCTGTTATCACACCCAACAGTGTTGAAATAAACTGTAACTCATGTTCAGATAACTGCAAGCTGTGCAAGACATTGAAGATATTCATGACTTGTGTATTTGTTTCGAAAGTGAAAGCGAAAGTAGAATTGATCCTCCTTTTAACACTACTTTTTTTTTTTTTGTTCAAGATAATTTTTTACCAGATACAACACAACGAAGCAACGTATTACATAGTGCTATTGTCTGAAAAGTGATAGCAAGCAAATTTTGTGTTTGTTTTAGTAGCCGACTATATTTAGCGCTTCTCACAGCCCAGTGCTCTGAGACATATCAGTATCATGTAACGTTCGTGGATTCTGGTTCTGTCCTCCCAGTGCTCATCTACCATACAGAGCAAACATAACCTGGCTCTCCCTTTTTATTGATAGACTCATCGGACATTATCACATGGCTGTGTATTAACCTGACTTCAGCACAACACAACTGATGGTCCCAACCACATTGATAAAGCAAGAAACTCCACTTATTAACCCTGATAAGACAAAGCTGTGAAGAGAAAACCATTTCAGGTGACGACCTCTTGAAAAATGCCAAAAGCAAACAAAGCAGTAATCAGAACAAAGGGTGGCTATTTTGAAGAAACTAGAATATAAAACATGTTCTCAGATATTTCACCTTTTTTTTGTTAAGTACATAACTCCACGTGTTCATTCATAGTTTTGATGCCTTCGGTGAGAATCTATAATGTAAACAGTCATGAAAATAAAGAAAATGCATTGATTGAGAAAGTGTGTTCAAACTTTTGGCTTGTACTGTGTGTTGTTGTGGTTCCAGAAGATTTTGTGTTAAAAAGACACACATCAAATGAGTTTCTTTTGCCTGTAAACCAGTCAGCTAGTTGGAATTCAAATATTTTTCCCTATTGATCAACCAGTTCAGAACTATATGGCACAACTTGTGTCTTGTTCCATTGTGATGTTTATTCGTCACCTGGAGCAGTTTTCCATCAGGTTACGTCACATTATTCCTTTCATAGCTGCTTTGTTGATGCAGTCAGGACACTGGCGGACTGATCTTTGAACAGGAAGTCTTCCTCATCTGACTTCCCTTGTTACAGATGCTCTTCACAGGCGACCGTTACAAACCAGACGCCCTCATGCAAAGGCCATGTGAGCAGAGCGTGTCAGAGTGTGACAATGGGAGTGTGTGTGTGTGTGTGGTAGAGTTGTGTTTATGTAACATGTTTGAATGCCTGTGTGTTGAATGTGTGTGTGTGTTTTTGTGTGAGTGTGACAGGCCTCAAGGCTCTAATTAGAGGTGGGGGTGTTCAGGTATCTCAGGTTGATGTAATTCTACCCTGATGTGAGAAAACTGAGGCTATATTTTCCATGCTGTGTGGAAGAATCTTTTTTCTTTCTTACTTTAGACTGTTTCAGATTTCAGCTGCATTTTAACTCCTGTCATTTTTAGAAGTACTCAGAGACAAGAGAGTAGTCGGGGTGATGCCACGCCATGTGTGATGGTAGCTTTAGGTATTTTCCTGTGCTGTGGCGTGCCACAGAGGGGGGTTTCTGCTGATTAAAAATTGATGAGCAGCTGAGTGCTGTGTAGCCTGAGCCCAGCATTCCTGCACTCTTTCATGTTGTGTGTGCTCGTGTGTGTGTGTGTGTGCTGTGGCTGAGCTATTGTAAAGGTATCAGATTTTCCTAAGCTCTTGTTTCATCTTCTTTGCCAAGTGTGCGCGTGTGTGTATGATGTGTTAATGTAACCGTGTGAAAACAGAGAATAAAAATGGAGTCTGTTTTGACATGCTCCTGCCAAATTGCTGTCTTATTTAAGTCCTCGCCCTGACATGTTCAGTATTTTTAGTTTCTTGCGTCCTCAACTCTTATTTTTCGCTAATAAAGTGCTAGATGAAAATAATTATTAAGCCAGTCTCATCCCTTTTATCGGCTCGTTGCGTTAATCCAAGTGTCTATTTTTGGGGCTCAGGAGACTCTTTGGACTTTTTTCAGCCTCTATGAATCACACCTTACCTTGTTTTGTATTATCACATTAAAAAAGCTCTGGTAGACTTTCCCCTCAGCTTTACAAAAAAGAGCCAGACAGTCTCTTGGTATCCTGTTGCTTTTAGCAGCTTTGACAGTCAAGTATTTCCCTTGAGAGTTAGTTGAGACCAAAATCAGTAAAAAGAAGAGTCATGATGATGTTCTGGAGAGGAGCTAAATATTGTAGCTGATTTATACAAACTTAAAAAGTTGATTTTAATGTTATTGCTATGTCCAGAAATGTTTTTTGGACCCTCAAGTTGCCTTAAATAATCTGTTGTGGCTACTTTGTCAGCTTTAAAATTTTGTTAAGATAAAAAAAATTCAACAACATCAACATCAGACACTCATTTATGTGATTTATGAGTTAGTTTGTATATGTTTATGTATATGTTTAAAGATGGGGCATGTTGCTTTCCCATATTGTACACATAAATGTTAAGTAACAATGCTGGAATGTTGTAAACAAAAGTAAGCAAATTTTCAAACCTCCTCATTTTTATTCATTGTAGAAACCCCCTAAGTTTTATGTAAACCATTAGCATGAGCTTTGAGATTTCCATGAGGTTCGCTCATATAATGAGAATTGGTCCATATCACATTGCAGATGCGGGCCTCAAATACTAAGGTCTGCCCATAGCTCTACCATGAAAAACCTCCAGCTGGGAAATTTGTGGAACAGGGAGCTCCTTAAAGAGACAGCAGCTGGAAAATACTTGATATGAGGGAATGACTCACCTTATATTTTAATGCATCTGTTAATCCCTATCACTTAAGCATAGGCAGTATTATAAATGGACGTGGTGTCATCCATCTGTTTGGAATACACTGCAAAAACTAAAATCTAAGCAAGTCATTATGTCTTATTTTTAGTCAAATCTGTCTTACTATTCTTGATTTGAGCCACATTTACTAGACAAGGTCATACAAATGTCTCATTTCAAGTTTTTTAAAGACAAAAATGAGGCATAAATTGCTTGTAACAAGTAAAAAAATCTGTGAATGGGAAAAGATAAAAGATTGTTGTTTTAAGGCATCTTTCTAATTTCAAGAAACTTCCCGGGCGAATTCATCTTATCCCATTGGCTGATTTTTTTGACTTGTTACAAGCAATTTACACCTCATTTTCGTATTAAAAAAACTTGAAATAAGACATTTTTATGACCTGGTCTGGTGAATGTGGCTCAAATTAAGAACAATAAGACAATTTTTACGACAAATAAGACAATGACTTGCTTAGATTTCCGTTTTTGCAGTGTACAGGGTGATGTTGATGGAGCTGTATTGAAAATGCTGAACCCAAGAGGTGGGCTTTAAGCCTCACTATCAGCCATAGTGTCCCAGACTTGTCAGTAAAGTGAGCTGTAAACATGTATTATAACTAGAGATACACCAAAATGGCTTTCCTGGGTTGAGACTGATTATTAGTTGTCAAGGAGAATATTCATTTGCAGTAAAAGTGAAAATACTGGCATCTAAGTTTTGGATCAAACAAACTCAAGTTTTAACCTCTCTCTCTCTCTCTCTCTCTCTCTCACACACACACACACACACACACACACACACACACACACACACATACTTCTACTATTATGAATGATTTCCATACTGATATTATCAGTAACCTTGTTTCAAGTGATGAACAGACATGTCTGGAGGAACTGAGAGCAGAGCTGCAGCTTATGTGTATAGAACATTATCGGGCTCACAGTTATGTTACTAGTAGCTGTGATTTGTAGACGACTGGGTTGTTTTTTTACAACTTCAGGAGTGTCTGCTGCCTTAACTTACTCTCAAATCTTGAATTTGTTCCACTCAGGAAAACTTTTTCTCTTCTCTGCTGATTGGCTGTTACAGCATGGGTAACCAATCAGATGCTGCTGTAGGTGGGACAATGATAGGGGCAGAGTGGTGACTGCAGACAAGAGAAGACAAAATAACCCATTTTAACCTCCTAAGACCCCTGCTTTTTTTTTTTGTATGCATTTTCTATTTCTCCTTGCAATTTGGGATAGGTAAGACCTGAGAAGTACAAAAATTAAACTTGGTCTCTGCTACAGAAATGTAATGTCCACATATGTTGATGCCAGGTCTTAGGAGGTTAAGTTCATCTTTTGTCAACTTAGGGTTGATTATTGGTCAATTCCTAGTTATAGTGCTTAAGAAATTGCCTTTTTTGGCTTGTGGTTTCTGGTCTTTCTGTAACCAGCTTCAAGTGGGATCTCAAAGAACTTCAGTTTTTAGCACTTCCACACAGACTTCTCACCAAACATCCCTGTGTCTGTGTGACCAAACCATGAAGAAGTCATGCTCATGCCTTCAAAACATTAAAGTGCATGTTTTTCATCACATGGTATTATTCATTCATCTTCAAAATAAAAGCCTGTCGGGTTGTTATCATCAGTCTGTGATCAGAGTTCGCTGTGTGTTTGTTGTTTTTTTGCAGCACCGGCCACATTAAACTGCTGAAACTGTGTAATTAAAAGGTTAAAGGAAAGACAAAGTGCTGGATGAATGAATGAATGACTGAATGACCTCATCAAAGCCCAGACCTGCTGCTGAGTGGGATTAAGAGTAGACCCAGGAGAGCTCATAAAAGGGATTGATTTGAGAGAATCTGAGAGGCTGAAGGAGCACAAAGATCAGTTTGTCCTTAAAGAGAAATGTCAGAGCATGTGGCACCACTTTCTCATCAGTTAGCTTTCTTACGTACAACACTTTTACCTCTGTAGGTTAAATATCTCACAGGGTACTTTTCCTTACTTATGTCTATCTGTTTGATTTTATTTATTCATTTTAATGTTATGTAGAAAACACATTTTTTTTAGATCTTGCATAAAACCAGGTTTGCATACCTCATCTAACAATGAACCTTTGTTGTTTTGCTGGAAAAAAATGAGCATTGGAAAAAGAGACAGACTGACACTCGCTCATACAACCTATGAAATACTATAAAAACTGAAAATTGTATGGATGCATTTCCCCAAAGTTTCCTCAATGAGCCATCAAAAAAACTTGTCCAGCACTGCCAGTTTGTGACAGTTTCCATAAATGTTTTGCTGTTACGAAAATCAAAGTTCGACTTAATCGATCAAAAACTCTGATTATGACCAACATTCGTTAATTTGTTCAGACTAGATTGGTTTGAAGGAGGCAGGGAAGCTATGTTTCAGATTAATAAGTAAATATGAGCCAGTTGTATTAAAGATTAGCTGACTGTGTTGAGAGCTTGATTCTGAATGGTCAAAACTAGGAGCATAACATAGTTTGTCATTATCACAATTGTAACATCCCTCTTTATATTATTGATAGACTCTCAGGTTTGAATAGATCACTGAAGTTTTAATGCTGCATTGATAGACTCATGTTTTAGCCTTTAGTTTGTGTTTTAGCCTTTAGCCTGTGCTCTATCACTCTCCTGTTAAGCTTTCTTCTATATTCTGTCCCTTTTCTGTCAGGCAGTCCAGCTCCTTTTTCCACCATTTCTACAAAATAAATCACAGAAATTATTTTCACCAAAGAAAAACACAGATCTCTCTTCTCACTGCAAAACTTTGTCAGCAGGTGTGGTGTTGCCATGAGACTTGGATGTGCTGTAAACCAGTCCAGTCCCAATCAGAAAGCAAGGAATTAGCATTTAGAAGTACCTCATTTTAAATTGGGGATTATGATCAGGCATATATCTAGATATGAGAAATTTTCAAGATCACTAAGAAAGTCCTCACAGTCCCTTTAACCCTGCTTTTATGTTTATTTGTTCGTAACATCTATTATGTTCCCAGGTCAATTTGACACATACAGTATCTTTGTGATATAAACATATATGAGATGGACCATTTTTTACATATGTTTATCGCACGAAATAAGCCAAACAGAGAAAGTTTCATTAAAAAAAATACTCTTTACTATTTTTCCTAGATATTCTAAATTCAAGGAGGGTTAAAGCAGTTTAAAAAATGGAATTAAGTCACTTGGGAGCTGGCATATTCCACTCTTCCACTCTTTGTTCTCGCTGTCACTTAATAGTTTTGTGAGACTTAAGGAGATAAACTTTGTTTTGGTTTGTTCACTAGAAGAAAATGTTTGTGTATCCCTATTTGTGCACCACTGCGTCTGATATGAGTGTGTGAATGGGTGAATATGCACTTTGAGTGGTCAGAAAGACTATAACACTCTATAAGTAGAAGTCGATTTCATCTGTACTGTTCAGTACCATAAACAGAAGTAAATACACGTTTTGTTTATATGTTTTTTTTTCTATTGCCCCCGCCGGATGCTACCCTCAGCCTCTCTCTTACATCCTGACATCACTTTTCGCTCCAGGATCTCCAGGATGCTGTATCTGTCAAAGAAGCTGCGTGTAACAGACAGTGATGTAACAGCGACTCAAAGAAAAGGGGGAAAACCCCGATAAGGATAATGCGTTTTGAATTGTGCCTTTTGCGCTGCGGGGCCTGCAGCTACAACGATGTGGGGGACTGAAATGCACCATTGATGCAAAAGAGTGAGAGAGGAAGAGGAAGAGAGAGAGAGAGAGAGAGGAGGGAGAGGAGGGGAGGGGTGACAAAAGAGAGAGAGAGAGGATCACACAGTAAATACACAGCTCCTATGGCAGATCTGTTCCGCTTCATCATAACGCTGTTGCGCGCAGAGCAGAGAGAGAGAGAGAGAGAGAGAGGGGGGAGTGAGAAAGAGTCGGGTCACCACCAGCTGGGTTTGGATCAGCTGTTGCTGGAGTTTGTGATGAAGTGATGCTCTCAGGCTCCTAGCAGCGAGAGGAGATAAAAACGGGGAGAGAAAGAAAGAGAGAGAGAGGGGGGAAGACGCCGGTTTGCTGCTGCTGCTGACAACGTATGGGGACATGAACAGTGTGGATCCAGCCTCTACCAAACTGTTGACTTTCAATCAGCGGTAATGCTTCTCTTCCTCATGTTTCTGCATGTCGTTTCTCATCTGTTGAATGCTTTGTGGTTTTGCTTTTACCCCTTTGCACCACATCTCAGCCCTGGACAGTTCAGCCAAAAAAAACAAACAAACACCTGAGCCAAGCGGGGTTTTTTTCTATGCGTAAAGTGCCAAATTACTCCTCTAACGCGTAATCCTGTTTGCTCTTTGCGCCTTGTTTTGCAGAGATATTTGTCGAGTGCATGATTTATTGATCCTTCTCTGTTTACTCTTGGCAAACTGAGCGTCAGTGAATCCACAAGTCTCTCCTGTCTGGAAGTCCTGACGCTCCTCAGCAGTCACAACAGCTTTTAATTAACGCACTGAACAGAGCATGTGCAGTTTGTCGCCACTTTTATCAAGCGAAACTGAATCCAAACCTGATTAACCCTGCTACAAAGCTTTTTTTCCCCCTCTCTCTCTCTCGCGGGGAGAAGACATTTCAGTGTCTACATGGAAAAACATGAATAATTCATGTCATGCGTTGCGGTTAAAGGCAACAGCTCTGGCCTCCTGGTTCTCTGTATGACAGCGACAGAATAACGCATGAAAGCAGCAGCAGCAGCAGGTTTTGAACTGTGCAGCTGAGCTCAGTGCGCAGTCCAAGGTTACTCTATAGTCGCTCATTTCAAGCCTCTGATCTGAAAATGCCGCCACTGCAGCTCTTTGCAGCGGCAACATAACAAGGCTGCAGTTACGCCAATACAAGGGAAAGAGAGAGAGAGAGAGATAACAGAGAACATACAGCTCTTATGGCACAGCGCTACCAGTCGCAGAGATGCACAAATTGAGCCGAGAGAGAGAGAGAGAGAGAGAGAGAGAGAGAGAGAGAGAGAGAGAGAGAGGAGCTGGAGACGTCCAGAAATGTTCATTAAACGCTCTAGTGAGTCGACATACTGCAGGAATGGCTCGTTATGGCATGGATTTGCTTTTTCCCTCTTCTCTGTGCAGCATCTTTGTCCAGCTTGTGCTTGCAGAGATCAGAGCAAGCTTTTTCTGGTTGTTAAACAGAACTGTTGCAAAATGAGTTATTCTGCAGAAGAAAAAAAAAAATCCAAATGTTCAGTTTAGGGAGGTTAAGATGTATTTGCACTTTACATAGAGGTCAAAAAGCAGCAACTTTAACTCATCTGGTGCTGTGCATGCATACAGACAAAATGTGTTTTAAAAAAAGTTTCCATTGTTTTTTTTGTTTTTTTCAAATATTTGTAACTGGGCATTCAACTTAAAAAAGTATGAACTTAAAGTAAATATGACTTTTTTTTCCTTGTTGGTAATTTCATGAATAATCTTTTTTCTATGCTTTGCGAAACATTTTAACTCTCTTTCATCCATTTTAACACAGAATAATTTATAGTTTGTAAGCTTTTTAACCTTCAAATGTTTGTCTATAACATTTTTAAAAATATATATACAGCTCTAGAAAAAATTAAGAGACCACTGCAAGTTTTTCAGTTTCTCTGATTTTGCTATTTATAGGTATTTGTTTTGAGCAAAATGAAAAATTTTGTTTTATTATGTAAACTACTGACAAGATTCAAGATTCTTTTTATTGTCATTATGCAGGCATAACAAATTTTTTGTCTGACTCCTGGCTACATTAGAAAAAATAGGAAATATCGAATACGTTAAGTTACTGATACTGATACGGACTTTAGCCACATATTATAACATGACATTTTCTTGATTTGATTTGAATGTTTCAAATAAGGTGTCACTGATGAATTTTGACTTTGTGATTCTTCACTTATATGCTTTGAAACGGGTAGATTTAGGTTGGATGTAAGAGTTAAAACGCAAAGGTAAAATCAAGCTCTTATTTCTGCTGTTTGGAAAATGCCGTGACAAACAGCTCAAAGTTTATCACTGAAAATCAAATGTAATTGACACTTTCAGCACCTCATGTACCTTTTAAAGCTGATATTCCCCCCTCCAGGTCTTTTCTCACTGCTGAACCTGTTAGTAAAGAGGTTTTTAGAGTGTTTGGCTTTGCTTTCTAACCCAATCACTGAAAGAGTAACTTTATAAAGTGATTTAAGGGCCTGAAGAGACTTACAATGTTTGATATAGGAGCTTAAAAGATTGGATTTGTCTGGAGCAGCACTGGGAGGTTTTGGTACGATGGCCGTTTGCGTGATTTATACTTCACATCCCACCGTATTGTGAGGAGCCTTTTAGTGGCCCCTGTCCATTGTCTTGAGACAGAAACCACAATTTGTAACCTTTTCCATACTCCATTACTGAGAGCAGCAGTTTGAGTAATGAATATCCATTTTACTTCTTTTTGTGCCTGAGTGATTTCTCCTCGGCCTCTACTTGAGAAGTCATTTTTCTTTGGCCAACAGCCACCGTGCTGCTGGGAATCTGAGCCGCTGTGGTGCAGAGTTCAAGTGATGATGTCCAGACAAATGGGTAGATTTGAAAGCAGGATTAGGATTTTTGAGTATGTTATTTCTCCGTGGATGAAAAAGTTTGCAGCAAGCAGCTTTGTGAAACCTTTGTCAGTGTTGGAGTTTGCTTTGCCTTTATAAAACCATGACATCACAACAGCTACCCCCAAGTGAAGCCAAAACTTTTTAAGCTCCATCTGTTTACTGACTGCAGTTAAGGTCATAAACACTGCCTCCTTTATAATAAGACACATGGGTTGAACATCAAAATTTAAACACATAATAATTTTTTTTAGCTAACTGTAAAGTTTAGTATTTTTGTATTGGGGATGAGGGAAAAGGCGCTTGCACATCTAGTCAGTCACAGGTTGTGAATTTTTGGTCTCGTTTTCTAAAGTGTAGTTTCGTATGTGGGCTTCGCTGCCCATGTGATTCTCACCTGATTCTCTCCACCACAAAGAAGAGAAACAAACCCAATGTTTTGCAGCGTCACCATAAACGTACACAAATGTCTAACAACAGACCAAAAATAAAACTCTGAGCTGTAAAGTAAACAGAAGGAGGAGGAGAATCCTCAAACGATTCCCACAGATGTTTCACGGAGTGTAAGAGCCATGTGTTACTGTTGGCTTATCATTATCTTTATTTTGTACCTGGCCACTGGAGGTCAGAGCAGCATCATGGGATACCTGCCGAGGTGGCCACAGGTGTTAAATGTTTGGTTAATTAGCAGAAAGGGTTCTGCATGTTAAGGAGCCACACAGTTTTCGATTGTATTCGGGTTTTCTTTGTATTAGTTTCATAGTTCTGTTTTAAGGCTTATTGGAAGCAAACGAGAAATAAAAAGGTTATATGCGGTTTCGGTTTGTTTACTTTATAAACTCGGTACAGGTCAACTTTTCAACCACCTTCAGACGGTAGAGGCTACAGCGGACTTTAGCTGCTACACGGAGCATTCACTATTCATCGTTTTTTTTTGCTCGACTAACTTCCTGTTACTAACCTGTGTGCCCTACAAAATAAGAGCACGCTGTAAAACTAACATTACACCACAAAACTACAGCCAGAGCCCAGGCTCAGAGACAGAAGTCACTAACAGAGTCCTTTCAGTCCCAACAACAATATCCAGATAGCTCATTTGTGGAAAAGTTAGATTAAGTCATCTTCAACTTTAGTTCATGTTATTTTCAAATTTTATTTAATCTTCATGGTTGTAATTTTAGAAACCTATTAAGACAGTCATGTGATACATTCAGCCAGATGAATACATCTGAATGAAATCTTTTACTGCAACAAAAAATATGTAACTATATAAAGTGTGGTTTGGAAAGAAAGGTATGCTTATTTAAGGGAGAAACCAAAATATCAAGATATATATCGTGTATTAAGGTATCGCAGAAAAATATCTAGTTATTAATTCTAGGCAATATCGTGCAGCCCAATTGGCAACTCTTTTGGTTTTAAAGTGTGACCCATGTTCCATCTATTTACACAGTTGGAGGCAGGTATTATGACCTAAACTGAGGTCAGCTATAGCAGGAGCTTGAAATGTTTGCTCCACACTGCAAAATCTAAAATAAAAGCAAGTCATTATGTGTTATTTGTAGTGAAAATGATCTTATTTTTCTTGATTTGAGACACATTTGCCAGACCAGGTCATAAAAATGTTGTATTTCAAGTTTTTTTAAAGACAAAAATCAAGTCTGAGTTGCTTGTAACAAGTCAAAAAGATCTGCCAATGGGATAAGAATAATTTTCTGAATAAATCTGAGATTAAAGGCAGAAGAAACGGAATTTCTCACAGCCTAAGAAATTTTCGAAGGAGTAACAATTTTGACCAATCTCAACTGTCATTTCTGGTCCGAGAAGTCTGACATTGTTGATTACTCAGTTGAAAGCTTCAACACCCTGTTCTTGGAAGAGCATATGTCACCTCCGCTGCACTTCACTCTGTTGACAGGTGCATCTCCACAAACCTGTGACACTTTACCTCTTCACCTCACTCCAACACTGTATGCATCAGAGCAGTTCTTTTGTAAGACAGAGATGACTTTGTGCATTCACATCTTCTCCCTCTCTACACTGCCCACTTATGTGTTATAAACTGCCTTGTTTTTTAAAAATGAGAAGCTTAAACAAAAGTAAAACCTTCACCATAACAAAGAAACCATAAACTTGCAACAGCACCGTCCCTTTAATGCGTGATACCTGGGTGTGGTTCTAGATAATAAACTGTGTTTTGAACCTCATGCTGATTTTACTTCCAGAAAGGTTCAGCAAAGATTATTCTTTCTGAGGAAAATGAGAATCTTTCAGGTGTCTTCTGAGATGATGACTCTGTTCTACAGAAGTTTTATTGAATCTGTTCTTACTTTTTGTATTGTTGCTTGGTTTGGAAACCTGAACTTGTCCAGTAGAAACCGTCTCGGAATTTTGGTCAAAACAGCCGGAAAAATCTCTGGAACTCAGCAGACGGGGCTGATTTCTATCTATAACAGACAGGTCTTGAGGAAGGCTCATGTCATCTTAGATTGTTGTAATCATCCGCTTAAAATCAAGTTTGAGCTTTTACCCTCTGGCCGTCGTTTTAGGGTTCCTAAGAGGAGGACCAAAAGATTTCAGGGCTCTTTTATCCCCAGTGCAATTCATTTACTTAATGGCAATTAGTTTGTTGGTTGCTTATGTTTCTCTTGCACTATCATCATTGTTGCCCTACATGCACTTTCACACTTAGCACTTTTTTTGCATTAACTTGCATGTTACTTTGGTTTGGTTTGAGCTCGGGTCTAAACATGTCATCGCCTTTATATGTGTATGGTGTTTCTTATCCTGCCTCTTTTAGTCATTGTGTTGTCTATCATTTCTGTATTTTAGACTTTTTACTATTGTCATTGTGTCTTGTCCTTTGTGTGTTCCGGTTGCAGCACCAATCTCCCTTGACGGGACAATAAGTCTGATTCTGATTTCTGATTCTGATATTGAGAATAGCTGCTCTAATTGATGCTTTCATTAGGTCTCAAAAGTTCAACCAACTTCCTTTTAAGTCATCAGACAAAACGCTGATGTTCCTTTTATTTTAATACCAAGAAGCATTAGTGTCCAGGAAGGTTTGAGTTTCAATCGGGATGTGGTGGAAAGGTGCAAAACTTTACATGACCCCTTCAGAGGAAAGGTGAAGGTAGGAGCTGTCACTTGTAAGTAGAGGAGGAAAGCATTTGGATGCTGTGAAGACAGTGATGTAATGAGGAGGCACTTTTGTTTGCATCTTTACAAGTGCACATTATATATTAGCTGCCCCACCCGTCTGTCACCTCTTCTGCACGGAGGAAGAAAAGGAACGGAGGATGTAGTCTGGAGAGAAAGTAAAAAGCACGTTGGAAATGTTGACACTTTTTCATGCACCTGGAAGTGTGTTAATTGTGAATAAGTGTGTAAATTTCAAACTGTTAGATTGGGAATAAATGTTTTAAACAGGGTTTTCAAGTACAGAATTTGTTCGTTTTTGCGTGCATATAAATTAGCGTTGTGTCTGAGGTCGTGCAGCAGGCTCAGGCCCCGTTTACACGACAATGGTTTTAGGGTGAAAGGGGTCGATCGGGGTCATTTTTGAAGTTTCTGTTGTTACTGTGATTTCAAAAGAGTTAACACAGTTTTTAATAAATGTCTTCACCCAAGTATGAGTGAAAGAAATGTTTTGTGTTATCATTCATATTCTCTGAGAAAAGGCCAAAAACCAAATCAAATTCAGACACTTAGGGAGATAATTATGAAAAAAACCTTTTGATTTTTCTTGGCAATATTTACTTGTAAATCAGACTTTTGGTGGTTTGGCATCTCAGGAGAAGCTTCTCTCCAGCATCCAGCTACAAGGTGTGATTACACTTTGCCTATTAGGAATAACTCAAATTATTATCTGGTTGAGCATTTCTGAAGAAGAAGAAGATTGAGTCTGTTCTGCTTTGATCAGATACTTTACTTTATACTTTATTCCAGACCTGTACACTGCAAATAATCCTGCACTTGCCAAGATTTAAAATCTTACTTTAAGACATGCTTGATTAAATATCTTGTTTTAATGTTTTTTGTTTGTTTTTTTGTTTTTTACTTATATTTAGCATTTAAAACTATGTTGGATCCCAAAAAAAGCATGAGCGTTTCAATTTTGGTTATCTCACATGTAATGTCATAACATTAAAACTTGTTTCAAGATTTAGTTCGACCTCAAGTTGCTTGATTTAAGAATAACACAAAAATCCTTCTATTGCTCATATTCAGTATATTTCACTTAAAATTCTTCTCCAGGAAGTTTGTTTTCAAGCATTTTAATCTAAAAATGAGCATTTTCTTCTTGTTTTAAGATCTGAGAGTACTTATCAAGGCCATGTTGTTTTTAGATTTATCAGTCTTATTTCAAGATTTCTAGTCAAGTGAAATTATCTTGCTGCATGGACGGATAATTTCACTAGTTTTAAGATGTTTTTCCATCAAATTTAGTATTTTTATCTTATATTCAGACTCCCTTTTTTGCAGTGTAGGTCCATATAAACACATAGAAACATAGAAAAACAAATGGATAAGATCACAGCTCAGATTGACATCATTAAAATACAAAGAGACATCTGTACCAATGTTTCCAGTAACAGAATGAGAACCTTGGTTCACTCATTGTGAGCTCAGAAAGTGACTTTATTATTTGATCTTCTGAATCAATTAAACAACTCATGAATTTGTACATAAAATTTTGAAGCACAGCATGAAGTGTGGACATGTTATTAGTGACAAACATGTGACTAGTACTAGTCTCTTCAGTTAATTTCAGAAATGTTCTGAATGCATCATTATAAGCTGCCTGTAACTTTTTCATCTTTGCTTTACTGTAGTTGCACCAAAGACAGGGGTGGAAGTAATTAATTACAAACACTCAGATTACTGTAATTAAGTAGTTTTTTGGGGTACTTTTACTTTTAGGAGTACATTTCCAGGTCTGTACTTTTACTTGCACTTAAGTAATAATTATGCCATGTTATCTACTGAGTTACTTTTAAAATCATAGTTGAGTTCTGAGTACAATTTTCATTAATATCTAGACTTTTTAATCTGCATTTTTGTAGCCAGTAAGGTGATTTGATACAAACAAGTCAATGAAAACCAGGACATATGGATGAAAAATAAAACAAAAAAATGTTAATGGATGTTAATGATTGATCGCTAATTGATTCAACCAGTTAAAAATGTATTCATGGATATTCTATCAATAGTTGTGGCAGCAACTGCACCTCATCTGATTATGTTTTTTGTCTGCCTGAGACCTTTGCTGAATACGGTAATAAAAACTTAAAATGAGAAAAAGAAAGACAAAAAACAACCAATCAAAATGAGCGAAAAACATTTGTTTTCTATCTTATCAGTCATTAATGATTATTGATTGTTAGCGTTTTAACAATTGGTAAAGACAAATACAAAATTTAGAGCCCTATCTGGAGAGGTGACGATGACATCACCAGTCAAAAGTAACTAATAATCTGAGTAGTCTTTTACTTGTGATTGAGTAATATTTCAGCAATGTAACAGTACTTCTACTTAAAAAGCTTAATTTTGACATCATATGTACAATATCTGATACAAAGCTTCATTAGGCAGCTTGGCAAACCAAAAGTCTGGAAGGTAGCTGACTCTGTTAAGGTGCCGTTTTAAAAAAAACAAAAACCTGTATTCGTGTGTTTCTCTTTATGAATAAGAATCAGCTTTTGACTTGTCTGTGTGTGTGTGAGTGTGTGTGTGTGTGTATTGGCATAGTGGACCAGCAGTCTGCTCTCTTAGCCAGGCTCCATCTATCACTTGGGTGTAATTCAATCAGGACCTGTGTCTTAATCAGAGCTGGGTTGGCCGCTGCTCCTGGCCAGTCACCGTGCCATTGGCAGACCCTTTCGCTTTGACAAACGCTCAGACAGGGAGAAAGAAAGAAAGAAAGAAAGAAAAAGGAATGAATGTTAAGTCATGAGAATATGAAAGAGATGATAGAGATCTGAACGGGAAAGCGGGAGACGCTGCATTGCTGTTTGTGTCAGCGATGTCACAGTGTATGGTTGTATTAAATAATGGAGGCCATGTATTTGACTATGCGTTTGTGTTGCAGCTCTGCCTCGGAGGACTTGGGCTGCAGGCGTGGAGACTTCAGCAGGAAACACTATGGCTCTGTGGAACTGGTAAGTCCCTCCCATGATGCACTCATCTGTTTGATTCTCCTTTTCTTCCTCTTCCTCTTCATCCACCTTGCTGAGATTTACTCTTTGCTCCTTTTCCTGTCTCTTTTTTTCCGCTCTTGTTGCTCTCTCTCTCTCTTTTTCTTGGCCTGGATGGGTGACAAAAGGGAGAGTGATGAGTCATGACGTACTGGGTGTGGTCCAGCAGTGTGCTCTGCCAGCACCCATCACAACGGGTGCTCCGGTAAAAAAGTGAGGCAGGTCTCTTCTCCCCGCGCACCCTTCAAAGTTAATTTGTTTTGTTTTGACACTCCCGGTGTAAAGCCACAGCACAGTGTGTGTCTTTGTGGTTGATTACAAAGCTGCAGAGTCATTGTTGCTTTCAGGGAGTGCGTCTCCGTGTCTGTACGCCCCGATAGCAGAGAGGAGCAGGAAGTCCTGGAGTTTGGCACTGCCATTGTACTTCCTAGCAGAGACATATTGTGGGTTTGTCCGTGAGTGCTGCACCACCACGTGTGTGGCAGATTAGTGTTGTAGAGAAACCACATGCCACCTATCAGCTACCAGCAGACTGACGGTGCTCGTAATGCTGCTGTGTGTGGGGGTGTGTGTGAGAAAAAAAAAAGAGAGAGAGCTGTTTGCAAACACCGCACTGAGCGAGAGCCAGCGTGAGGTCACTGATAGTCCCGATATTCAAAGTAACACACTTTAACACACTTTTCATACAGCTAAAAAAAAACAAAGCAAGTCTTAATTCTGAGTTTTGTCACTAAATTTTATGAAGTCAATCTTTAAAGATCAGTTAAGTTTCTGGGCTGCACAATATGGCCTAAAATCAATACCTTGACATTTTTTGGCTCTACCGCGATACACTATACACCGCTTTTTTTTTTTTTTTTAGTTATTTTTTTGGCCTTTGTGCCTTTATTGGATAGAGGAGGACAGTGGATAGCGTCGGAAAGGGGAGAGAGTGGGGAGTGACATGCGGTAAATGGGCCACAGGTCGGATTTGAACCCGGGACGCCCGCTTGAGGGCAAACCTCATGGTGCGCAGCCATATCCACTAGGCCATCCCCGCCCCTATACACCGCTTTTTGACGGTCTAACAAGGGCAGAGCTATGGGCAAACCTTGGTGTTTGAGGCCCCTCCAACTTTTCACAAACTAGTTATAAGATCCTTATCCCATAACCTTATCATTACAAGAAGTCTCTGTAAAATTACGTTCTAGTTCTGGAAAGTACTGTTTTTAGTAGTTTACACACTGATTCGTAATTTCTCCATTATATAATAATAATAATAATAAATTTTATTTATAGAGCGCTTTTCTGAATACTCAAGGACGCTTCACAGACATTAAAAATATCAAATAAAACACTAATAAACAACAATAATAATAACTTATAACAATAAGAACAAGACAAAACAAAACCATGGGATACATTTAAAAGCAGTTAGACATTAAAAACACTTTTAAAAAGATGCGTTTTGAGGAGGGTTTTGAATGTGGATGGTTTTGGACAGAGTCGGATGTGTTGTGGTAAGGTGTTCCAGAGGGTGGGGGCAGCCACAGAGAAGGCTCTGTCCCCCCAGGTTCGGTGCTTGGTGTCAGGTGGTGTGGAGAGGAGGTGGGCTGAGGATGAGCGGAGATCTCGGGAAGGGGTGTAATGGTGGAGCAGGTTGGAGAGGTAGGAGGGGGCCTGATTGTGGAGGGCTTTGTGGGTGAGGAGGAGAATTTTAAACTGTTGGTTGATGGGGAGCCAGTGGAGTTTTTGGAGGACAGGGGTGATGTGATCTCTGGAGCGGGTGTGAGTGAGAAGGCTGGCGGCGGAGTTCTAGATATATTGTAGTTTTTTTGAGTTGTTTTGCAGGGAGGCCGTAGAGGATGCTGTTACAATAGTCCAGTCTGGAAGTGATGAAGGCGTGGATCAAGGTATTGATTTTAGGCCATATGAGTATGTAGTGGTTTGAAACCTGTATGTTAAGTATGAACATCCCGCTTGTTTCTTCATCTCCATGTGTCAAATAAAAGAAAGCTCAACAACCCGTTCTTAAACTACTGTTGATCACAGCAACCGCTTCACCTGCCCAGCACTAAACTCCTCCGGTAATTTCAGATGGCAGCATTAAGCTCACAGTACTGCTGTTCTTTCTGCAACTTTTCGTAACTCAGAAATATGACGTTAATGCTCTCACAGAGGGAAGAATGTACGGAGAGAAATAATTATGCAAAAGAAAAGGAAATTGAAATTCCAGGTGCCACGGTGCTATAATGCCAAAAACAGCTCTAGTGTGTGGACTTAGGTGAATCATATTACTATAACAGAGTCTGTGGAGATACCTCATCTTATTGGCAGCTGCCCCCGCTGTGTTTCAGTGATGCCAAAAATAAAATTAAACAGGATGAGTCAAGGCTGTGCTTATGCCGCTCTGTCTTATTAGGGGGATCCTGCTTTGGTTTAACATTTAAAACACACTACAGAATGATATCTGTGGTCGCTCTAACTTAATCAAAAAAGCGATTAACTTAACCCTGTGGTGCATAGTGGTCACTACAGTGGACACCTAATTAGAAGTTATCTACTCCTAAATTCAATGGTTCATGTGGTGGAAATTTATATTAGCCTGTGTCAGGATATTTTTATTCTTCTTAGGGCCTGAAAAAATGTTTTAAAATTTTTTTCCCAAACATATATATATTTTTGAGCATGTTATAGACAAACATTTGAGGGTGAAAAAGCTTATAAACTATAAATTATTCAGTGTTAAAATGGTTGAAAGAGAGTTAAAATGTTTTGCAAAGCATTAAAAAAAGATTATTCATGAAATTACCAAAGAAAAAAAGGTCATATTTACATAAAGTGTACACTGTTTTATGTTGAATGCGCAGGTACAAATATTTTAAAAAGAAATGGGAAAACTTTTTTTCATACTTTAATACAAATAAAAACACTCAAAGGAAAAATCCTGACACTGACTTTCATAATTCATGCATCAGAGGGTTAAATCAAAATTTTGCAAACAAAAAGACTTTTTACAACCAACCACAAACAAAGTAGGTACTGAAAAAGAAGAGAAGTTCTGTCTCAATAAAAATTTTGGAATGAAAGAAACACTTCAAACATGGAGCCATTATCAGAAGTGTGGGTAAACAAGAAGAGAAGAGGAGGGAGCACATCCTCCTAATTGTCATGACTTCTCTGACTTTTGTTGAAATGTCAGATGCTAATACTCTGCTGATTCACACCACACAGACACACACACCATGAGCACACAGGTTCGGCAATGTCAACACAAGAAGCTGTTTGTTGACCAAAATGCGTCAGGACCTGAACGTCCTCAGACTCTCCCCTGACCTTTGCTCAATTCTCCCCTTTGAGACACACAACCTTAAACAGCCCGAGCTCCGCAAGTGGGAACAAACTCTGACCTATGTGTGTTCAACTCAACTGTTTCTACATTTCTTTGTCTAATTTCAAAGAAGAAATATCATCACTCAAATTTGTGCTTGGCTTTTCCTGTCTTGCATTTCTATGGGATCAACCGGTGTTTAACAAGTCCTCATATTAATAATCCTCATTTCTTTGAAAAAACTCAGACTACAGCTTCTTATCCCCTCAGGAAAAGAGAAACAATAAAAACCGACTCATACCAAATGATTTTTTCTCAGATTTAAACTTAGATTAATATGCTTTGTTTGATTAGCGATCACTTTTTACTTATAGGCCTAATTGGCACCGAATCAACACACAGGAGGCCCCACTGATTCCAGTTAACATAAATTATAAGTCAAAGCCACATTAAAAGATCTTTTTGGTACAAATTAGATCAGTTAATATATATATATAGTTGTAGTAATGCAATCCACAGTGTGTGGAACCTGCAGCTTGCCGTAGTTATGTTGAAGTCAGCCATGAGCCTGAAAGCAACATCTGCCTGTTAGTATTTGGACATTTAGAGTTCTCAATGTTGTTCAGAAAGAGTAACTGTCACATGTTTCTGTGATGAAAGTTGAAATTCTGTTTTAAAACCGAAGCCATATCAATGCATGCCATTCGCTAGCATATCAATGGGATTTTTCTTATATGCTATCAGGGCGTCTGGTTGAAACTTCAATCATTACGTCCACTGATTACACAGTCTGTGTTCCAAACAGGAACCGAGTCTCGATACCCATCCTTAACCCAGACACATGGAATTACATCTTCATGTAGACTCACTCATCTCCAAAATTCCTCTTAATAAAGGAGAAAAGGTGTTTAAGAAAAGTGGTCTGAGTTTGTGTATTGAGGAGTTATTAAAAGGCCGCTCTGATTGCATGTTTTATTACGTGATTCACTGACATATTCACAGTCCACTTTTAAAAATCTGGTTCAAAACCAGGAGAAGAAAGTGGCTGTAATCCACTGAGAATTTAACCGTCTTCATTCGAGGACCAGAGATAAAGGCCGTGACTGACAGGCGTTACATGAGCGCTGTTTTCTCTGAAGCTGTGTGGTGCCGCACACAAACAAGTGTTGGTAATATTTAACACACACTTCTTTTGATTATGCGTGGGCATGTGCATTTCTTCTTGTTATTGATGTGCAGCAGTGACTATCCATGAATATGGACTCAGAAGTGGTGTGTGTGTGTGTGTTTGTGAGTGTGTGAGTGAGTGTGTAAAGGGTTAGCTGTCAGTCTTACAGAGTGCTTGGTGAGCAGACGGCTCCACTCCCACCTGCCCACCAGTGTTACTGTCACTGCCTCAGAGGCTTCTGACTGCACTGTCACATTAAATTTATCCCCACTCTCCATGTGTGTATCTCACTGTGTGTGTGTAAAAGTGTCTGTTGGCATGTTTTCAGTATCTAAAGCAAGACTTTTGCTGAACTGTGGCCACAGGTGGTATTACAGATGTGTTGTTTTTTTAGATAGTCAGTTGGCACCCAAGCACTTAGTGGTGCGATGACTTCATGGCATTATACAGGATCATCAGTATTATATTATTCATATGACTCTGTTTTCGAGGGCCTGTGTGACAAAAGGGGCTGAACAATTTATCATTTTCTGAACAAAATCTCAAGTTTTAGATCGTCAAAGCTGCAAAGTTTTTGCTGCGCTTCTAACAGCTGTTTCACGTGTCTTGAGCTTCCCCTTTTTTGATTTTCACTTATTTAACTTTTTTTTTTTTTGTATTTTATTTATCCTTTTTAACTGAACACAATGAAGGATGTTTTGAACTAGATTATTTTTCAAAGTTAACAGCTCCTTTTATTCTTCAGTTGTTCATTTGTTATAAAAAAAATATGATTAAAAAGTCCAGATAAGAAATCGCAAACAATGTATTTAAAGGTCAGACTCAGTGGGGTTTTAAGTTAAATCAAAATTTGACAATTTGCATCTAAACATTCTTTTTTTTCCTCAAAATTTTGCCTTAAATCTAACAATTTTGTCTTTATTTCTCCTAATTTTGAATTTAATTTAAATCTTAGAAAATTTCAACTTTTTATCTGGAACGTTTCCATTACTTCTAAATGTTGACATTTTATCGGAAAAATGTGACGTTTTATCTTGGATTTTTGTCGTAAAATTTTGACCTTAAATGTGAAAGTTTGGACTTTTTTCACACAATGTTAAATTAATTTCTCAACATTTGGATTTTTTTTTTCTCAAAATTTTGACTTTTTGTCTCAGAATTTTGTCTTCATTTCTCAAAACTTCCACTTTTTATCTTAAAATTTTGACCTTTTATGTAAGAGTCAGAAACAACTCTTACCTTCAGTTTTCATCCTTGCATTAGAGTCAAAGCTCTTTTTTGTTTCGATGGTTTGATGTAAATATCTGTCATGTTTGTAAATGTTTCTGTACATTGTGAAAACTCCACTGAAGCTTGATATGAAGCAAAATCAAAATGCAACTATATCTGTCAGAAAACTTGCAATTAGATCTTTTTTGAATCAGCCTTCGTGACAAACCCAGAGGAAATTTACTTACCAAGACTGTACCAAAGCCTTCATGCAGATGTCTTGCTTCTATTTAATATGTGGGAAACTAATCATGACATTGTTTCCTGAGAGGTTTGCGACGATACTGAAGTTTTCAACCTTTATTGGTTTTCATTCTTAGACGCCTGGTCGTCTGGTGATGACTTTATTGAAGCTGCAGGGTCCGCAGTTGAAAGTTTAATTCAGGCTCGAGGATACAGAAGGTTATTGTCGTTTCAACTATAGATTTTTTTTCTTCCAGGTCTGATTTAAACTGTTTTTTCTTTGTTATTCTGAATCTATTCTCAGTAAAGATGCGTGATCATGCACATGTGAAACCAAGGATTCCAAAAGCCACACTGGGCAAACTAGAAAATAATTTCTTCTTTTTTAATTCTAAGTCTTTGTCATTGCGAGTGCTTGTCCAAAACATCCACCTCTTTCCTCTTCTCTCTCCTGTCTCTCCATCTGTCCCTCTTCCCTCCATTGTCTCTCACCCAGAGCTGAAGTTTTTAAAGGGGCTGGTGCACGTTGCTGTGCTGCTGCTGTGTTTAGGATTCACTGCAGCATCTGCCCACTCTGAAGGGCCCTTCAGCTGCTGCACCCTGCGAGTGTTACTCCTGGGTGGTGGGTGGTCTGATGCTTTCAGTCAGAGTGATTAGATTAGTCATTGCCGGTGCAGCTTAGGTATAGACGGGAACATATTGATGTGGTGCAGCTGTAATCATGGCTGGATTTGTGCTCGCGTTAATGCTAATCAGCTGCAGTCAATGGCTTCGTGGCAGAGAGATGCTTTACTTTGTTGTCTTTGATTTGCATCATTGCCTCAAATTTTCTCCTTTACACAGATGTTTCCTTAAGTCAGGGACAAACGTGGATTATACATCAGTGTCACTGTCGGAGCCAATATGTCAGTGCATTGATCTCTATGTCAGGTTAAAGTTTGATGCAAAATCATAATGAGTCATTGGATCGTTTTTTTTAACTTTGCTTTGGTAGATGAATCTACATCAAAGTATTTCAAACATGCTTTTGTTTTCCTCACAAAAGAGCAAAATCAACATTAAAACAATCATTTTAACAAGAGGACTCTGGATGGTGATATACTAATACAGTAGTGCATATAATTATACTACTAATAAAAACTATTTCCTTAGATTTTTCATGATCATGATTCTTTGTTCTTCCAGATTTTGCATAGCTATATTGAAGGAAGTTGTTTGTCCTTCCATAATTTTATTATACATACAGTTGTGCCTAAAAGTTTACACCCCCTCCAGCAGAATTTTCTGATTTTTTGGCTTTTTCTCAGAAAATATGAATGATAACACAAAAACCTTTCTGTCACTCATGGTTAGAGGTTGGGTGAAGACATTTGTTAACAAACAACTGTGTTTACTCTTTTTAAAATATAATGACAACAGAAACTTCAAAAATGACCCTGTTCATTTTTTTATACACACACTGATTATAAGCAAATAGCTCACAGGTGAGGATGGTTACCTTTAGTCGACATTCAAACACATTTGTGTTCACTTTTGTGCATTTATCAGGACAAAACCACCAGAGTTGTGTAAACTTCTTAACAGGGTCATTTTTGAAGTTTCTGTTGTCATTATGATTTAAAAAGAGTAAACACAGTTGTTTGCCTATAAACGTCTTCACCCAACCATTAACCATGAGTGAGAGAAAGGTTTTTGTGTTATTATTCATATTTTCTGAGAAAATGCCCAAAAAATCAGAAATTCTGCTGGAAGGTGTAAACTTTTGGGCACAACTGTGTGTGAAGATTTGTTATGTTTTGTCTGGTCACTTACTGTGATGGAAAGGTAGCATTGGCTGTCATCAGCGAACAATTTAAAATCGATATTGTTTACGGATTATATTGAAGAGAGAAGGAAGCATATGAAGAGAAAGTCGTGTTTGACCCAGCCAAAATACAACTTCAGCTGACTTGCGGTATGACAATCCTCAAGGTGGTAGAATATGTTTTTAAAAATATTTCTAACAGGTTTTTAAAGAAACTTTTTATCATGTTGATGAGATAGAGGTCTTTGAACTCATGTATCAAATATGATATGTTTGGCTATAAAGGGTTAAAAGTAACAGGTGACATCTCAGTGACTTTATCGCTGTTTTGTCTGTTTTGTGGTTTTCTCCGCCTCCTTTATTTTTTTCCTTCTCTTTTACTTTCTAATTAGTCAGTAAATTCATCCCCCTGACTGAACACCTGCCTCACTGCCCCCCCCCTCCCTCCACTCACTACTTCCCCTCCTTCTGCCACCTCCTGTGCCGCCTACGCCTCTGTGTTCTCTGCCTTCCTGGAGGATTGTGAGTGTGCATGAACAGGCCCACTGATGAGATCAATTATCTATCAGCAGTCACAAAAGTATTGATTTGAATATCCCAACACTCATGCACGCACACACACGCTCACACACACACATCTCTGTCTGCACTTCAGCTCTACTTTGTCTCAGGAGCCTCGGGGAAATCAGAGGCTCTCTGAGAACGACGTGAGCGTGATCGTGTTTGTGAAAATGTTCAAGTCGTGCCCTAAAATGGGAGCTGTTTAAGTGTGGGTTTAAGAGGGCGAGTGTGCATGTTTCTGCGTGGGTTTGTGCATCCTCGCTGCGTCTATAAAGCCGGAAGCCTTCGCTTTTTCCCATGGGGTTATGCATCGCGGAGACGGCTATTATTCTTTTATCATTCGGCTTTTTGTAGTCATTACACAACGCTCTTTGCCTTTCATCCCCAGTGGTCTCATCACTCATCCTGTGCATCTGCCTCCTCTCTATATATACATTTGATGCCCTTTTTTTCTCCGTCTTCTCTCCTTATCCTCCTCTTGCTCCCCCCTGGAAGTGGTGGGGTGTTTTATGGGCTGTTTGTTAAAGTGTAGAAGCATAACACCACCCCCCTTTCTCCCTCGTTTCCTCCTGTCTGCCTCCCTTGACCCACTGAGAACCATTTCACGGCAGCTTTTTCTCCCCCTTTTGGCACTCTACTGTTGCATGATTTAGAGACTTCATGATGCATGCATGTGTTGCACATAGACACATATATACACAGACGCCTTGGAGTGCTTAATAGCTCCCTTTCTCTGTTTTTTTTTCATTCTTTCCTTCACAAAACAGCAGAAAACCTTTTCACACTACAGTAAAAACACTTATCTAAATGCACATTTAATACAGAATGTCTCATAGTTTTTCCCCTACATATACAAGAGAGGTGGAGCCTTAACACTGCATTGGTTTCTCCACCATTATCCTGCAATTGAGTAGTTAATGTTGCAGGAGAAATGGAGGAAGATAGAGGCCCATGGCTGCAGTGTTTACTTTGCATTTTCTGCACACATTGAAAAAGCAGGAATGGTTTATTTTTACATGCCAAAACTACCGGCACAAGCCAGAACAACAGGAAAATGCTGGGAAGTATATTTGTTTCCAGCTCTATTAATATGCATATGGAAGGCGACAGAGCAGTATTTTCTTCAGCCCTTCTAAGATACAGCCAATTACTGCGCCGACACCTCTCTGCTGTTTATCAGGGTTTCACACCTGCAGTAAACATGCCGCACTGACAACAACTGGAATGTATTTTCTCATTATATACGGTATAAGATGTGGGTAAAATGTGCTGAAAGCTTTTCTTGTTTGCACGTTTCTGCAAAGCGAAGTCATCGTATTTCACTGGATATTTGTACGTTATCATTTTGACATCCTCTAGATTTCCAGTGTGCCTATTTTAAGTCGTTTACATCAGACCATCTGCTCTGACTTATCGCGTAATTTTTGTAGTTCCAACACCAGTCGTATTCCAAAGTAGATCAGTAAAGTGACAATGAGGAGAATCTGTACGAAGTGGATTGCAGCAACTTCAGCTCAAAGACTCGCGTGAAGTATTGTGATGTACTTGTTTTGACAGTGGCTGTATTCCTATTCCTTTTGTAGTGCAAAGAGTTGCTCCTAGTGGCCCATGATGTTGTTTAAGAAATTCCCCTAAAAGTGAAGAGTAGATCCAAGTGAAGATAAAAGCTATTCCTAAAGAATCTTAGCTCTTAAAAGGAACCGTGGCTACCAGAACGTCATTTTCCTAAATGATCAGTGTTTTTACCAGCTCCATAAGAACGATAATAAAATCTCTCAAAATATCTTAATTTGTATAAAATTTGAAAAACTATTTTCACCTGTAGGCCGTCAGGAATGGTTTAATGATCTACAACTAGATTCTTCAATTAAATAATACATCTTTCATTAGAGTGTTGTCAAATGTTTGGTAAGACTTGGAAATATGTGTTCATGTTCAGTTTGAGCGTGTGCCGAGTTACATTAGCAGGAACTCGTGTCGGAGCGTTTAAATCTCCAAGTAAGATTACTGCCAATCAGATTTAATTGAGCTTGAACAACAAAGTCAGTGTGACAGTTTTTATTAATGACTTATTCAGAACATGAAGTTCCGCCTCTCCTCGCTGGCCCACAGAAATGCTATGAATGGACTTCAACCCCCTCGCTCTGTTCTCATGATGAGTGCTCTCTCAGCACTCTCCATCCCCTTTGTACCGTCTGACACAATTTAATGAGCCGCTAGAGGAGGGCACAACACCCACTCTTCGAAAAAAAAAACATAAACAGCGAGGCCTGCTTTGTGCTGTACAGGTCCTACCAGCCATTCATGAAAGGGTTTTAGTTTATAGTGCACGGTGCATGGAGTGAGAAACCATGTTTTGAACAGTGTTTGATGATGTGCGTGAGGTACGGGATACATTAGCATGCACATGACTGTTTTAGGTTTGAGTCCTATTCTGGTCTTGATCATATCTGAGATGTAGAATTAATTTGAGATAAATACATGTAATTCACAGCCTGTAATACATTTCCTGATTCCTGATCTGTCCAGTATGAGCAGCTCTATTCTGCACTACTCATTTGTAGCCGTCTGAACTCTCCTACATCCCCATGTGTTTGGAGAAGCTGTTCCTGCAGGGGTGTATCTAGGTCATGGACTATGGGGTGGCCTGGGCCCCTCGGTGCAGAAAATTCTAAAGTACAGGAATGACTATCCCCCAAGTTAGAGGGAGGGATTACATCAAGTGAAAAAGGCAGTGTAACATTTTTAACAGTGGGTTTACCCAAGTCAAGGACTTAGTGAGTGACCTTAAAAAAGTCTCATATCTAGATATATGCCTGATCATAATCCACAACTTAAAATGAGATTATCAGGGCAAAAATAGGTTATGTCTAAATGCAAATTCCTAGCTTCAGAGATCAATGTTTTTCTCTTCTGTAAACAATTGCTTGGATTGATTTCGTAGTAATGGTGGAAAGGGACCAAAGAGCAGAAAAGAGCTCAACAGGAGAGTGATAGAGCACAGGCTAAAGGTTAAAGCCTGGGCTAAGCTGTTTATGATAATGCTTATTCCAATCCACATGCAGCAGTTATCCTGTAGAAATCTGTTCAAGCTTGAGAATCTATTAATACAATCGAGAAGAGGCAGGTTAACTAGGATTCACTAACGTTAAATGACACTGATATGTCTCAGAGCACCGAGCTGTGAGTGGCGCAAAATGTAGCGGGCTGCTAAACTACAGCACAAACTACAATCTAATAATAATAATAACTTTATCTATAGAGCACCTTTAAAAACATCAGTTCACAAAGTGCTTTACAGCAGAGATCCACAGCAAAATCAACAAACAAACAAACAAATAGTGAGTCAAAATAGCGAAACATTGAGAGCAATATAAATTAGTAATCATACAGACCAAACAGAAGCAAGAGAAGAGAACCCAGAGAACTCACAAAGTTTGCTTGTTTCAGACAACAGCGCTACGTCACTGTTGATAAATATCCGTTAAAAAGTTTTCTTGAACAAAGAAAAGAAATGTTAAGATAAAGATACAATCCCCTTTCATGCCTAAAAAAAGAAATACAGGTTTCATTTCATGGTAATCTACTTTGAACAGGTCATTTTAACAAGACTTGTACATTACGCATACTTTCCATCACTTGTACATTTTTTTACACATTCCAGAGAAAAAAGTACAAGTAATAAAAAAGTATGCATTTGCAATTCTACAGTTATTGTAAAATAGATTGTATTTCTTGATTTGTTCATAACTGTTAAGGTTTGAGACTTGTATTCTGTAGATTTGGGATGTTCGCTCAAAGTCATGTTTTATGTTGCTGGAATACATAAAAAATACACTGAGTTCTTGGGTGATAAACAGTGTTCTGCAGGAAAGTCTGTGAACAAACAGTATATTTGAATGTTGCACCCTCTCTCGAAGTTGTTTTGACTTGCACAGGATGCTTCCTGTTCTCCTCTGCCCCCTCTTGTTTCGCTCTCTCTCCCACCACCATTGACTGTCCCGTTTCGCTCTCATCACGTCTCCACTCCAAAGCCGTAGTAGAGAGAGGTGAGTCAGCAGTAGACAGATAATTGGAGGCGATAAGTGGAGGATGGCGGATGCATGAATGAAAAAGGAAAATTGAGCATAAAAACAGGTTTTTCATCTCTGAGTGTGGATGAAGAAATTACTGCAAAAATCTGAGTTATTATTGGCGATTAAAGAAGTGTGAAGTTGAGTCTGTCAACTCATCAAGAGTGCTGCGGTGGTGAGTCGTTCGAGGTTGGACTCACGCTGCTGTTGTCACATGGAGCTGATGTGTCGGCCACGGTTCCTCTTTTCCCATTCTGATGTATTTATGACCTGAGTATTACTGTCTGACACGAGTCATGGTTTGTCAGGTGCCTTATTTTGAACATCTCTCTCTGTCTCTCTCTCTCTCTCTCTCTCTCTCTCTCTCTCTCTCTCTCTGTCTTTCTGTTGTCCACCCACCCCCCCAGCTAATTTCCAGTGACGCAGATGGGGCCATTCAGAGGGCAGGTCGATTCAGGGTGGAGAATGGCTCTACAGATGAGGTAAAGAATACACTGTTGTACACAAATACATTCCACGTGTTCATTAACCATTATGACGCAACTTTAAACCTATGTAATAGATAATATATTACCCACCATAGTCATTTTTGGGGGGGGTATAGATTTTGTGTGTTGTTATTTACACATTGTTCTGTTCTATTTGAATCATCTTTACTTTCTTGCTTAGAGCTTCTTACGAAGATTCACGTTACTTTCCCATCAATAAACCCAACAAGATGTGAAGCTACAGCTAAAAAGCCTGAGTTAGCATTAAGGTGAACAGCCAGCATGACTGTGTTCACCTATTAATTCACAAAACACAAGAAGAATTAGTGGTTTTTGGATTACATGCTCAAAATATAACCTTTAAATTTAGGAAGGAAATGAGATCTTAACCTTTGAAAAGAGTTAAATCTGAAAAAAGTTGATCCATATTTTATTTTATTTATTGCACATATGAAAATTAACACACACAAACAAACAAAAAGCTGAGCAAAGCAACGAACAGTTGCTACAAAGATGTGCAGGAGGGGCAAAAGAAACTCTTAAGGGCTTGTTGAGTGGCCCTCCTTCAACCCCAAGCAAAACTACAATATATTAACACACATATATATATTCCTTCATATACCTATATATACAGACATATCTATATAAACACATACACATTCAGTATATGCTGTTCAAAAAGATACAGAGAAAGAAAAACGAAAAAAGAAAGAAGTGGGAAAAGCAGAATGACATCAGAGAAGGATTAGGATGTTGTGCTGTTTACTTGGTCCAATAAAAACTGTATGGTTTATTTTTTGAATGACTTTAACTTGGTGCTGGTCCTGATATTCACTGAGTATGAACTGTAACTTAGCTATAAACATGTTGGAATATTTTCTTAAAAATGCAGTTAACTCTGGTAAACAAGTGTATTTTATACCATATAAATCTTGTTTAAAATGCTAGATGCTAGCTTGAATGTGCTGACTCACCTTTGAAACATTAGCGTAATTTGCAAAAACCAAAAAGTGAGCTTGCTACATTCTGGTACAAAATCTTCACAACTGTTAGTACTGTGTATGATACAACTGTCACTTTGGATTCTCTCTTGGTTCTGTTTGGTAACCCCCTCACAGGCTATTACACTATAAAATCCAATTCGCTTTCAAGATTTTCAAAAAGCATGCAAACTGGTTGTACTTAAAAAAAAAAAAAAAGTAAAGAGAGCTAGGTATTTTAACTTGTACTAAATAGTGCTTCCTAAGTAGAGTACACTTACAAATAAGTATAAGTAACTATGACTGTGATCAATGTAAAGTCTTTACTCAGTTTGACCATGAGTGAGGAGGGCACACAGTGGACATGAGACCCTGTTTTTCACATTCATAAAGTGCTAGCTCCAGTGTAAGAAAATTAAAACTCACGCCCAAAAATGTCATTTTATTGCCTTTCTTTTAGTTCTGTAATGATTTACTTTAACCTATTAGTCAAGACTTCAAAGGAGGATGATCAAGTTTAGAGGTTTACAAGTTCATTGGTGTACAATTTTTTAACAGTTTCCTGTTTTTACTTTTTGTACAATAGAGTTAGCTGTCTACCAAAACTATCAAAATACAGTGGTTGTAGTTTGAAAAGTCAACTCAAGTGCCCTCTCATATGGATCTGCAGCCTATAATGAGGTGTTCAGCTAAACTCTGCTTCACCTCAATACGTCAAGAGAAAAAAAGTTTGCTTATTAAAAAGTTGCAGGCTAACTTTTGTGACTTATATTTTGGGTCTTATTGATATAAAATTGAGTCAAGTGAACTATTGTACATTTTGGTGTATTTAGAGATGTTATAAATGCCAAAACAACATTTTTTTAGAGACTTTTTGTTCCTCAAGATGAGATAACAAGTCTCTCCTCACCTCAGAACTGACTGTGCATTTTAACATCACTGTTTTGCAGTTGATGTAATTAAGAAAGTTGCATAGTGTGCCAGTTTCCACACATAGGCTGCTGTGATTCAAGCCGTTTCTATCATGTGTGTGTGTGTGTGTTTCTGTGTGCGTTTCCGTGTGGGTGACAAACAGACTTCAGACTACACTCCAGGAACCTGGAGGAGAACTGATGTCCACCTGGAGAATCCGGAGTACCACACCAGATGGTTCTTTAAATACTTCCTGGGAAAAGGTTAGCAGTCCCCGCTGTGCTCTCTGTTTTATAAAAACACTCACACATATGAAGCAAGTGTGAAAAGGGTGTGAGAGAGTGTTACATATAATTTCCTCTGAATCTTTTCAGTGATCCACGGGATGCCCCCTGTCTTATGTGGTTAGCCTGTCCGTGTGTTCTCATCCAGAACTTGTTAGCATCCACTTCGAGTCCCAAATACTAATCTTACATCATCCAGAGATAAAGTCTGTAGAGGACAAACATCTTCACCAGGCAGAGCAAAAACTTTCCCCCCGTAGGAGATAACACAATTAGGATGAGAATGCTGGTACAGTGCAGCAGGGCAGCAGAAGCAGTTCACAGGACTTTCCCCTGGAGATTTTTAAATAATGCATTAGAATTTTTCACCTTCTTCCTCAACCTCTGTCACCCTCGAAACTCCTCGTACCTCATTAACACCCTGCGTGTTCGTGGTGTAGGTGGCAGAGCTCGATTATTCTCTGAGGTTCCTTTGACGGGACTTCAAATCAGAGGGATTGAGAAATCGAGATAAAGGACAGAGCCTGAAATAGATATAAGGGAAAGAGAGACAGAAAAGAGTCGGTGACGGGAAGAAAAGGAATGCCGTTTCCTCTCGTGAGGGTCTGATCATAGCTCCGGTAATGTTGAGTTGGCTCGGCCAGCTTGGACTGCAGCTGAACCATCTGTGTCTCACAGCCTGATCAGAGCAGACTGCATCATACAACATGAACTCTAGGCCAATTATTCAGACACAAGCTGACTGATGATGCATCCAATACAATGACTGCATCCTCAATTTCCGAACAAATAGGTGAGGTGATTGTCTTTGTTCCCCTGTTTTCTTGCATTACGTCTGAAGATGATTCTTGATTGGATTTAAGAGCTCAAGGTTTCAAAACTAATAAGTATTTAATTGCAGCCCAGCAATGCAGAGTCCAAGTTTACCTGAGGCATTAAACAAGAATCAAAAGACCTTAAAACCTAATAGAGATACAAACAAATAAAGCATCATTGAAAAACGGACAAAGAAAGGGACAGAAATAGAGGCAGGGACCTTGTGTCTAATTAGGTTTAGAGGTCTGTTTGCTGTTTTCTCTAAGGTTGTTACCCTGCCAACCATGGAGGAAGAGGCAAGAATGTACGGCCATGTCATGGTGTGTCAAAAGATTTTTATGTCTTCTCATGTCAACGCAAAAACCAGGAGATGGGGGTAAAGATAAAAGGGAGGTAGATTCAAGAAGAGAGTATGCAGAAGATGAAATACAAGAACATGAAGAGATGAAAAAGAAAGTTAACAATGTGGGAGCAAAGTTTCAGAGAAAAAAATCGTCCCACTAAGATTCCCTTGTTACCGTGTTGGATTTTGAGTTTGTGACACTCTGATATGTAAATCCTTTCTTTCTTCTCCTCAGTTCACCAGAACTACGTGGGCACAGACGCGGAGAAGAATCCCTTTTACCTGTCAGTCGTTCTTTCAGACCAGAACAACCAGCGGGTTCCTCAGTACAGAGCCATTCTCTGGAGAAAGACGGTGAGTTCTGGACTAAGATATTCATGATCTTCTTCAAACGTTCACAGCAGCTGGTTTCATCTCCAGTACGTCTCAGAAACTCCCAGAACATGAGCTGTCGTCTCCATCTTCCAACTGAGCTACTTAAGTCACTGTCAAATGTAACGTGTTCATTTTACAAGACACATTTTTGAGTTAAAGGCAGGGTTGGCAGTCTTGAAAAACTGGCATGAATTTGAATGTAGCATCTCCCCAGTACTCCATCTAACTGGTCATCAGCATGTCAAAAATACTCTATTTTTGCTATATATTTAGATTTTTTTTACTGGATTTGGAAGAACAAAGTTGAAAACAGAGAGGACACTGAGCGCTGATAAAGCTGGTTTTGTCTGTGCAAAGACAAAACCAGCTATCTTGCGGAAAATGAGACGAATTTGCTGGTGTTTGGTCACCTGGGACTAAAAACTCTCTAACTCCTGTAAGGTTTTACCTAGAAAGCTCAAATTTCACCCAGATGTAAATGAAAAGGTGTAGAAGTGATGTGGTGGATGTTTTATGTCTGACATGAAGCATCTTGAAGTTAATGGTGTTGAATGGTGTCTACGGGAATTCAGTCATTCAGCCATTTAATGACAGCAACGGCTGAAGTTCCATGTGATTTCATCCATGAATCCGTTGCCAGGATACAGACTCAACATCCTGAGAAACTCATAATAATCTAAGGAGACTTCAATCATGCCACCCTCTCCTCCCACCCTGACTGGATTTACACAGTTTGTTCACTGTCTGATCAAAGAGAATACAACACTTGATCTGCTGTTTGCTAATGTGAAGTCATTAATATAACTGGTGAAGAGTTCAGCTCAGTCCTGGACCCTGTGGACAAGCTGTCATCTCTAATGGACTTTTGTAATTCATTCATTCATCAGCTTGTTGCGGCAGCATTGCATTGCTGCTGTGAGTGTGAATTTTCCCTCAATGGATGGGTAAAGTGTATCTTATCTTATCTTTTTCACCTTTATCTTATTTTTATTTTGCAATAAAAGGGGGAATACAACACCAAAACAGTATCACAGTAAAGTTAAAAACATAAAAACATGTCTCTCCTGTCATACAACATAATTCCCATGTACCAGTGACACTTGATGAACATTCTATGAACAGGCAAAACTCAAACTAAAGTTGTGTGCATGTACTGAACCCAAATGCTAAAACAGAAAAAAGAAAGTACTGAAAAGTTTAGAGGCACATATTAACTTCAAACAAGAGCACTCTGCACACGTTTAAACTATTTATGATGGGTTTTTCTAGGATGTTGATAAAAGAGGAAACAAAAAGGCAACCTAAGTGACCATTAAACTCCCCTGAGTCACTTTGTGTGTGTAGATGTGTGTGTGTATATGCCTGAGATGCATGTTGTGTGTTTGCAGAGCTATGACTCAGCTTCATGACCAAGATAGCTTGTTACTAATTTTGCCCTCTGGCGTCATCTGGAACCTGATTAGGGTGCTGCACCTCCGCTGACTGATCACATTGATTTATCTTGTGTCTGTCTGACTCCAGCTGAAACAGGATGTTGTTGTTGTTGTTGTTGAGGCTAAACAGATCAACCCTGTTTGTCTGCACCGCTCCGGCTTAATCAGGTCTTTGTTTTTTTAATTGTTCTTTGACTGCCTGAAAATGATCTTGTTGGCGAGTGTCACTTTGCAGTATGACTACGAGCGCAGCAACAGGCTTAGCAAGCTCGGATTTTTTTAATCCCTGATCTGTCGTTCTCGTTCTCACAGGGCACACTGAAGATCAGCCTCCCCTACAGCCCGACAAAAACACTATCAGTCAAGTCCATCCTAAGGTGAGAGGTGTCGCCTGGAGCTCTGAGTCTGATACTGCTGCTTATTACACGCTGTGGGTGGGATAAAAAGAGCTTTACTGGACGTGTCTGAAACCATATTGGCCAATCAGAGGGGAGAACTGCAAAGCTTTCTGAGGAGGGAGGTTTTATTTTTATCAGCACATCAATTTACTCTGCCTATTTTTGGAACCAAATTAGGATTTATCGTCTGATAATGTTTTATTCAGTAAGAAACAGACTGGATGTCTCAATTTGACACATACTACTATGGGGAAGAAAACTTCATGACACTTTTCATTCACAGCAAAAGAACAAAATCTAAAAAAGCAAACTGCTCTCACTTAAATAATAATACTGCATTACATGTATAGCATGTATAGAGGTGTATGTATGTATTTATGTACATATATTTATATGTAGTGAAAGGGGTAAGAGTTAATGAGCTATGCTTCTACTTACTCCTTTTTAAAATAAGTCATTCCTTTATGTTATATATCCTATTATAAGCCATGTATGATTTGCATATTCCAAAATAAGAAAAATTGAAACAAACAAAAGAAAATGAAATAGGAATATTTACTCATATCCAGCTGTCAGATTTACTCTCTCCCTTGCTTAGCTCCCTCGTGAGGGAAATTTGTAAAATGACGACGACCAATCAAAAAATTGTCAGAAAATTCAAATTTTTTGGAACTGAGATGTTTATTAACCCTTTTAGCAAAATCCACAAAAAAATTTTGCTTTATCATTTCATCTGTGACATATTTCTTGTATCATATTTGACACACTGGGTAATCTTGTGTACTATTTTATCCATTTTATTTAATTTTTTTAGTAAATATTCATTTATTTCATGCAGAAAACTCTTATTTAAAAAGAAAAAGTAACTTTTTGATCTTATTCTTGCTGCAACTTCTTGAAAATCAAGCAATGGTTTTCCTGAAAATATGTGAGTGGATGATTTCATTAGAACAGACGTTTTAAAAAGGGCCAAAACACAACTTTAGCCGAGTGTAGAGATACGACAATCCTCAAGGTGGTAGAATTTGTTTTTAAAAGTATTTTTAGCAGGTTTTTAAAGAAAAATTTTATCATTTTGATAAGATAGAGGTCTTGGAACTCATGTATCAGATGTGATTTGTAGGCTTAATAGGGTTAAGTACTGTAATACACCTTGTACATTTAAAATAAATGCAGAGGGATGCATTTCTCATCTGTAAAATTCAATTTAATGTGTTGAAAATGAACTGTAATGTTGACAAAAAGTAAAAAAAAAAAAAAAAAACCTGAACCAAATTAGGATTTTCCTGTTTCCAAAGAAAATAAAATAAAAAGCATGAATTGATTGGGTCAGATTGTGATATTAGTTTTTAGGCTGCAATGATTCTGCCAGGAACAGAGGCAGTACATTCATTTTACAAGCTCAGTCTTATAAAATCAAGCCCAACTTTTTATGAATGTACGTTGAAAATCGTAATTTTCAGGGTGTATGATACAGTAGTACTTTTGTAGTGGTAGGTTGTATTAATGAGTTGTAACAGGATGCAATGAATGCATTAAACAGGCTAAAGTGTGTCACACTGAGAGTAAAAAGAAGCAGGACGAGAATCTCCCTGCATCAGGTCTCTCACATTTTTCTGTGTGAGCATTTAGCCTTTTTTTCCATCAATCCTAACCAGTCTTTTTTTATTCCTCTCCTCTTTCCTCCTTCTTTTCTTTACTGCCAGTGCGATGAACATGGACAGATTCGAGAGAGGCCCTAGGGAGATTCTCAACCCGGAGATTCAGAAGGTGAGAATAAGATCATCACGGCACCAGATTCACATCAGCACAACCGAAATACATCCTAAAGCCGTCATCACCCTTCCTGCTGCCAAGCTTCTCGCTGTGAATGATAATTGTTGTGTCGTCTTTCCTCAGGATCTGCTGGTGTTGGAGGAACAGGAGGTACGAGGCTGACACTGCTTTTACTGAACAATGGATCAGTTCGGCTGATCTGCTGGGTTTTTTTTGAGGATCAGCATTTTTTTGTGGTCACAATCTTGTTTTATCTTTTGAAAGTAGAGGTTCACATATCATAACGGAAACCAATGATAGAAGTATTGACTCAATCGTTGCTGGAGAAAAGCTGCTGCTATGCTGCTAAAAATAATGTAATATATTGCTTTACATCTCAGAGGGATCACATAATAAAGCTTCATCTGAATTGCACCTATATTTATGGTTATTTATGGTTATATTTATGGAAGTAATAAGCCTCTGTAATGAGTCAAACATTTTTCTATCATTTCAAGCTCGATTTTTTTTCTTTTAGGGATCTGTAAACTTCAAATTTGGTGTTCTTTTTGCAAGAGACGGGCAACTCACAGATGATGAGATGTTTAGCAACGGTAAGTACAACACTTTTCTTAGTTTAAGCTTTTTTACAGGCAAAAGACTTCCAGGATATAGATATTTTCAAGCTTATAACTGTGGAACCATAAGGTCAAAATTCATTTGTGACACCTCACTTGAAAGATTTAAGTCTCTAGTTTCAGAAAATGTCATGTTTTTATATGTGGTTAAAGTCCACATCAAGATAAATGCAGCTGAAATAGGTTTTTCCGATTCATTTTTTATAACCATTTTTTGAGCATCATTAGCTTCAAGATGCTTCATGCCAGACATCAAACATCCACCACATCACTTCTACACCTTGTCATCAACATCTGGGTGAAATTTGAGCTTTCTAGGTAAAACTTTATAGGAGTTAGAGAGTTTTTAGGCTCAGGTGACCATACATCAGTAGATGCGTCCTCATTTTCCATGCACTACTGTGGCGACTTTGCGCAAACAAAACCAGCTGTATCAGTGCTCAGTGTCTTCTTTGTAGTCAACTTTGTTCCCTCTGTGACAAGGTTTGCCAAAAATCATGAAATTATAGCTCCTGGTCACGAGCCTGTCAGGAGGGATTTACGCACACCCATGCGACTGTCCAGTCAAGCAGAGAGCAGTTGTTGTATAAATCAGGCTCTCCTGGCATCAAAACTCTGAGCATCGAGATGGAGACACATTTGTCTTGGAGCTAGAAGTCTAAGAAAATAAAATACGCCCAGCTTTGCCAGATTGACATTGAGGAGGAAATGCTATAAGACTGTGAAGCTGCTGTTATTGATGAGAACAGACTTTACAGGAGAAATTTCACCACTTGGAATAATTTGATGAAACAACACTTTTGATATGTTTGAACTCTGGATTCCTCTGGTGGAAAGGAGAGTGAATATTCAGGGACTTTTCCTCCTGTGCTTCTTTCAGAGTCGGGGAGCGAGAGCTTTGAAAAGTTTCTGGATCTTCTGGGTGACTCCATTACGCTGCAGGGATGGGCGGGTTATCGTGGAGGGTTAGACACAAAGAGTAAGAGAGAGAGAGCACACAAACACAACATTTTAAAGCAAATCTGTACAGACACCAATGTTAATCTCTCTCTCTCCTCCTGCAGATGACACTACAGGGACTAAGTCCATCTACACAGTGTATCAGGGCCATGAGCTCATGTTCCATGTGTCCACCATGTTACCCTACTCTAAAGAAAACAAACAGCAGGTGAGTGTCTAACTGTTTTTTTGGTCCTGTTAGAAAGGTTTTCAGCATATTCATGATCCCAAAAAGATAATGACATGATAATATTTGAGTTTTTTTTCTTTTTTTTTTTTTTTTTAAACTTCATATCTGCTTGGTGTTGGGGGTTTTTTTTTGTTTTTTTTTACTATGTGTATTTTTTACTCTGGTCTTTTAAAGTTATTGTTATGTATGTGTGTACAAGTATGATGGAGAATGTGTGAATGTGTGTCTTTGATGCAACTGAGGCCTGTCATAAGATGAATTTCTGTCACCTTTGTGTCAGACAATAAACTTCTATTCTATTCTATTCTATTCTATTCTATTCTATAGCTTTTATTGTTTTGTACTGTTTTATCAATTTTTGAAGAGTTAGATCTGACAGCTGTTTTTCACTAATTTTCGGGTGCGGGATCCAAAACTGATCTCAGTTTTTCTCTATCACTCAATCATCCAGATAAGCAAAATTCCACCAATTGAATTTTGCTTATCTATATGGTAAGGTGTGTAGAAAAAACTTGATGTGCTAAAAAAAAAAAACTGACTGCAATTCTGGAATCATCATGCCAATTTTAGTTTTAAACAGCATAAAAATCTAACACAACAGATTTTTTTTTTCAAATTGTTCCCGGGTGTTATTTATAGTTTAGGATTGTTTACAGCACTTTGGCTGACATTGTTACATTTTAAAGTGCTTTATAAAGAAATCTGAGTTGAGTTGACTGGATCATGCATCAACGATATAATTAAGTGTTTTTATAATAATAATAATAATAATAATAATACATTTTATTTATAAAGCGCTTTCCAAAACACTCAAAGACGCTGTACAGAAGATAAAAACATCAAATAAAACATCACAAAGTAAAAATTACAGTTTTAGAGCAGATAAAAGCCATTGAATACATTTAAAAGCAATCAAACATTTAAAGCAATTTTGAAGAGGTGGGTTTTGAGGAGGGTTTTGAAAGTGGATACATTTTGGCAGGTTCGGAGGTGAGGTGGTAAAGCGTTCCAGAGGGTGGGGGCGGAGACAGAGAAAGCTCTGTCCCCCCAGGATATTTGTGTAGCCTGATGCCTACTTGGTGAATTGTAGAAGATTTTTTTTAGGCATAAATGGTTAATAGGCAAAGCTGGTTTTTCCTCTTGTGTTGGTTGAAAAAAAGAGTTTTTTGTCAGTTATTTTTAATCCAATCCACAAGTACCACCAATCTTAAGTGCTGTGTGAGCTTAAAAAACAGAAGTGGGGAAAAATATATTAATATGAGAGAATCTTTAATTTAGAGAATTTAATTTAGAATCAGTCGTAGGTTTTCGTCTGTGTTTTCTTTTGCAGTGAAAATACGGAGTTTCACAGAGCAGTGAGAGGAAGCAGGCACAGTGGCACAGAATGGAAATCTGTTCACTTCAGAAATAAAGGACGTTATTGCTTTACTGTAGAGCTCCATCCTGTTCTGCCAATACAATTTAAATAGGCTGGTGCTTAGCAGATCTGACAGATAATTGGATTTCTTCTCCAGATAGAAAGAGACTTTCAGGTGGTCAATAATAAGACGGGGTCTGTGCTTATTGTGCTGCTCTGTTGCTTATAAAGACTGTGGAAAGAATGTTGGAGTTTCCTACCTGAGCACAGAGTCCAGTCAGGTCAGATGGATTCAATTGTCCAGTATTTGTTGGTGATACGACCAACTAAATAAAAGAAATGGTAACTACTTCATAAGTTTTTGAAATCATCCAAACACTGGACTATCCTCAGGGGAACAGAAACGGTTATTGTGATGGCAGGACTTGTCTGATATTCTGTTAATTCTTTTTTCAATACTAGTTAAAACACTGATTTCTGTACTTTTTATTGTTCATTTGTGTGTTTTTTCAAACTTAAAGGTGCCCTATTATGCAAAATCCAATTTTATACGGGTTACTAACAAAAATATGGGTCTTCAACACCCCCTAATATTAAAAAATTATCTTCTCCTCTCTTCACTAGCTCCCTTTTTCCGAAAATCACTCCTTAAGCAGCTGTTTTGAAATCAAGCCGGTTTTGACGTCACCGCCGAAAACGCACACACCAGAACGAAGTGATGCAACCACGCCTCCTCGTCCTGCCTCCTGTAGCTTCCTCTGAGGAACTACACAGTCAATATCAAATACATGGATAAAGCTCCTCGTGTGCACTAGATATCAGCTGCACAGCGGAAATCAGACACCTCCGAAAATTTCTAACACTCCTAACGTCTCGAGTGTCAAACGTGCAAAAATACAGGCATTCATCGATTCATCACACAGAGATCACCGTGATAACTGTGTGAAGACTGTTCCTTGTGGTCACACTCTACAGAGAGGAGGAAAAGGCAAAAAATAATGTTTTAAACCATGTAAACAAAGGCAGACTTCTTCTACTCCAGTTAAATGCTCTGATAGACGTGCTCTAGCGATTCACCGCCCCCTGCAGTTTGGGAATGGAAGTAAACAGACAGAAAAAAAGTATGAAAGCCTCACGCGTTATCTCATGCTGAGCTTGGGCATGTTAGCATCACCCAGCCTTTAATCGCGCAGATATAACTGCTTTGATTTTTCACCATCACTGTTACATTGTCTCAGAAATTCAACACGGATGTTTAAGTCTTTTAATCAGCACAAGGGAAACACCTGTGAAGTAACGAAAGAGCCGCGATCTTACTTTAACTCTGTGTCTTAGTTGACCTTATATTTTGCTGCTGACAATATCATAATGAGCTCACTCTGTCAGCTCTACAAAGATGAACTTTTTCGCTTCCTCCTCTGTGTGTCTGACGCACAGAAAGAGAGAGTGGAGACTTGATATGGATCGTCCTGTTTTGCTCATATGAGAGACACAATCCACGTCTTTACTCTTTGAGTAGATCAGCTTTGGGCATGAGCGGGGCATGAGAGTTGGCATAAGCACTTCCTGAAAGAGGCGGGAAGAGCTCGACCTCATTTCCTATTCAAATGCAGACGCTTAAACAGCTCGCTGAGAGATACGGCAAAAAAGATGGATTTTTGGCAGACTTAAATTCATGATCCCAGATTTTTTTTTCGGGAAAAACAGCCACATTCAAGACTTTGGGACATCAGACTGCTGCATCAAATGACTTTAAAGTGTTTTCAAAAGTATAATATGGCACCTTTAAATTGCTTATTTTGCCTTCCTTCATCCTCTGACGACCTTGAATATCCACAAAAAGTTTGATTTGTTGTCTTGAATTATTGTTTTTTTCCAACCTCTGCAGCAAAATGTTGCACCCACACAAGCAAAAAAATGAAACACACAGTCCAGGACTACAGAGATAGAAAAAAAATGACTTATAACACTGTTAAATTTGCATTTCTACCAAAACCAGACAACAGAAAAGATGACAACAGAGCAAAGATCACTGAATGTGCAGCAGTGTGTGTTTTTATGGATGGAAAAATGAATCCCCGGCTCACGAGGTTAATTGCTTTTCTTTGTCTATATATTTGCTTTGCTGTCTTTGCCAGGTGGAGAGAAAGAGACACATCGGAAATGACATTGTTACCATAGTATTCCAGGAAGGGGATGATGCATCTTCGTCCTTCAAACCGTCTATGATCCGATCGCACTTCACCCGTATCCTTCACCATCCACTGTCAGAGGAGCTTTTACAGATATGACATCAGAGCTGGGACAATGACAGCGTTGAGATTATGATCCTGTCTCCTTCATGCATGATCAGTTTCCTTCACTCCATGTTCAGATATTTTTGCATTAGTTAGGTATAATAGCCAGAATGACAGTTACAGGTGAGTGATTTGATTCAAGATGTAGTTTATTGTGTTTGAGCTGTATTCACACATGCACCACACTAAAACGGAAAATTCTTTAAATTTTGGGATAGACACAAACAGAAATCTGATAGAATTTTCTCAAAAGATGATGGGCATTGGTGATACATTTGATAGAATATGAACAGTGTGAACTGTGATAATGTTAAAATAAACACTTCCTTAAGAAGATCAGTAAGTTTCTGAGCTCTTTGCTGACAGTTGCGTCTTTACCCAGTGCTGCACTGACATCTCTGGATTCTGAGTCATGAGGGAAGCAAAATAATTATCAGAGGATCTGCAGGAAAAGTGAATCAAACTGTACAAGGGGTCATAAAAAGATATCCAAGAAATTGAGGATGCCAATACACAGGGTTCAAACTCTAATTAAGAAGTGGAAAGTGAGGAATTCTGTTGAAACCAAACCACAGTTAGGTAGACCAACAAAAATTTCAGCCACAACTTCCAGGGAAATTGTTTGAGATGCAAAGAAAAACTGACAAATAACTTCAGCTTAAATACAAGACTCCTTGAAAAAAATTAAAGATGCACAATAAGGAGGCACTTGAGGAAAAATGGGCAGTTCCACTCAAATGCCACAAAGTATCCTGCATACAATACGCCAAACAGCACAGAAACACGCCTCAAAACTTCTGGAACAAAGTCATTCATGTGATCCTTAGCTTTTAAACAAACTCATGTTACTGTTTTTTATTTTAATTTTTCTTAGCTTGTTCTGTATCTGTTGTAAGTGTTAGAAAGATGATTCATTTCTGCTCTTTTTGCAGGTTGAAGATATTCTCAGAGGAGAGCGTTCCACTGTTTGGACCCCCTCTCCCATCTCCGCCTGTGTTTACTGATCACCATGAATTCAGGGACTTTTTACTAGTCAAATGTAAGAAAATGAACAGTTGAAAAAATGTTAAAGAAAGTAGCATCTTGTTTGATTCTGATCATTTTCTCTTCTTCAGTAATCAATGGAGAGAAAGCCACACTGGAGACGCCAACGTTTGCCCAGAAGCGACAGCGGACTTTGGACATGTTGATCCGCTCGCTCTACCAAGACCTCATGCCTGACCTGCACAAGGTACACCTGTAGTTTAGTGTTTTGTCTTTTCTTGGATGTGTGACCGATCTATCTTTTCTAGTCGTGTCCCTCTACAACAGCATCCACTGCTGAGCTTCTCTGCCGTACTCTGCTGCAGCCCTCGGTCTCTCCCTGCGTACTGCACCACAACGACAAGATACCACTGCAATGCTGACTTTCTCAGCAGGACTCTCTTTTTCTCCTGACATCACTTTTGTTCTCAAAACTCGTATTTTCACTCTTTTACTGTTGCTACTAACAACACTTGGTTTCCCCCCTGCTGTTGCTGTCAGCCTCTAAGACCTCTCTCTGCTTTCTTTTTCTCTCTGGGGGTGTCTGTGTGTGTGTGTGTGTCTGTGTGTGTGTGTGTGTGTGTGCAACATTTTGGGTGCTGGTGTTCTATGTTTAGGTTCCTTTTTCTCCCCAGAACATGTTGAACCGGCGGTCCTTCAGCGACGTGCTGCCTGAGTCTCCAAAGTCAGCACGGAAGAAAGAGGAAGCACGGCAGGCTGAGTTTGTCAGAATAGGACAGGTAATCAACGTATGCACACACACACACACACACACACACACACACACACACACACACACACATTTTCAGGTTAGAGCTCAGGTTAGTCAAGCCTTTCTTACTTCACCAACTTTAAGACTTATAAGACTTTCAGCTCACGTCACTGCGTCTTTCTAGACAGAGCAGGGAGATTATTGGAGATGAACAGATGGAATAATTACAGCATGCAAAACCTGTTCCAATGTACACACGAGCAGCTGTTGTTGTTAAGAGACCGACTCCGCAGGCTCCGAGAGGTTCGTGACAGATTTGATTGTGTGACACAGCAGAGGCTGCAGGTGTTAATACCAGGCTGCAGATTGAACCGAGCTTTCAAAGTGAAGCATCCTGGTGTCAGTCTGAGAAAAAAAAAGAGGGACGAGAAAACCACAAGCTGCTGAGGTTGTTGTGTTGTTGAATGACACAGTTCAGAAACAGGCGATAAAAGCATAGATGAAGTTTTATGATATTGAGTCTAGGGATGTGTTACGGACACCAGTACCAGCTCTCCCTTTTGAGTACTCACTGATACTGAAAATCAATGTCACTAGCACTTTTCATAAATAGAATTTCGAGCAAAACCATCACACAAACAACTCTCACTAGCTTTATGAATTGCTGAATGCAAAATAAAACAGTTTAATTGTCAACTCCCCTCAAGTCTTTTTCAAAATTGCAAAAGTAAAGCACAAAATTAGAACAAAGCTTTAACATTTAAGCTGCTTAACTGTCTAATTGCACTGCCTTTAAATTAGTTCATGGTTGGGTTCGAGAAATAATGTCAGAGTGACCGCTATTTTGCTTCAGTTTGGTTTTTGGAAGTAACCTCAAAGTGAGCGCTCTCACCACTCTACATTCAATAAAAGATCTTTGATACCATTTATAGAAGAATATACTGAAATTGTATCTACTGTTTATAGTAAGGGTACTGTAAAATTACAGTAAATTACCAGCAGCAGTTTCATCAGTAAATTACTGTAATTTTACACTAAAAAGTTTTACAGTGGAGCGCAGATCGCCTGTTTCCCACATGTCACTCCCCACTCTCTCCCCCTTTCCCACTCCCATCCACTGTCCTTCTCTGTCAAATTAAAGGCATGAAACCCCCCAAAAATATCTTTAAAAAAAAGGAAAAAAGTTTTACAGTGTGCATACCACTTTCAGAAGCAGTATGTACCAGGTGGTTTTGGAAAAAAAAAACCATGTCGTGTATGTTTTTATTGTTCTCTTGCATAAGCATCCACTCTCGAAAAAGTATTTATGTTTTTGCTCCTTTGCTTTTATTAAAGTCAAAGGCTGAGTATGCAGAAATTTTTGTTCAGTTTCATTTATTTATTTACAAAAAACAGCCAAACTTGGCTCTTCCTCTGTGGCTCAATGTCAGTGGCAGCGCATGCTCACTGCCTCCAATTGCAGCTAGTAGCATGGCTAACGGTTGTAGCTTCGTGAAAACAGCATAGACGGTAAAAAACAGCCCAGTGAGCACCTGGAGAAACTTAAGAGCTGTACACCTTACTTCCTGCAGGTAAATGAGGTATGCTGTCAATGTTGTATTATTCCTTCTCCTACTCTCTGCCCAGAAACGCCCCTAGTCAACCAAAACATCAACATAACAGGCAAGGGAGGGTGGCAAACACAGACACTGACACACAGGTATAGAGACCCAGAGATGACGATTGAGCAGGATTATTACTGTAAAAGTTGACATTCTATTGTTTGGAAAATCTTACATACTCTACCTTTAAAAAGATTAAATTAATAGTTCCACTCTTCTGCACACAACAATGAAAAGTAGGTGAAGATCCCCTTTATCTAAAAGGTCTAGTGGCTCCTGTTTAAATAACAAGTGATGGTGCAACAGTTAAGAGTTTTAGTGTCTCATTCATGCGTTCCAGCAGCTTCATTATTGTCCACCAGAGCCAGTACACTTCATCCTCACTCTGACACAAAAATAAGCCAAAGTCGAGTTTTTCCAAATGGGACCGAATCAAACTGTCGTGGCAGGACAAGCTGCAGACGACTTTAAAAAAACCTTCCTCTCTTTCTTTGTGAGGAAGGTCTGTGACTTTGTGTGTCATGGTTAAGTTATTTAAGAGCCATAACTCCTGACAGACGTCGTCGAGAAGCGCTTTCAGGAGGGTCAGGGTGGATGGGAGATATGAGACGTGGTCACCGAGTCCACGGTCGAGTGCTCTGATGTAATGATGAGTATAAAATTCTGTCGTGGGGGCTTTAAAACCAGCACACACACAGGAGATAAACACGTGGAAACAAGTGTATGATCCGAGAGACAGTTAGTTTAGATAAAAAAAGAGCGTTTCTAGAGTTGGTTTGAAACATTTCTAAAGGCTCATTTTATGCCTCTACCACTGTTTTCTTTAATCGTCGTCTCTATGTTCTTACGTTTGTCCTAGTGTCTTTTTTCCCTCCTTACCTGTCTTGTTTCTGTCACTCTGTGCTAAAAAAAAAACAAAGCCCAGGCATCGACACTTTGTGCTGTAAAGCGTGAAAACAAAGAAAGCTTGACGTGTCGAGTCATTGATTACTCTGATTTGTAGAGACAAGGCGTTTTGTCGTTGACTCAACAGTTTGTGCGTGTGTGTTCACTGTCTAAGCAGATTACACACAATGATAAAATATTTATGAGTAAGGATATTTTCAGTGTATTGATTATTGAGCATTTACTGCCTGTTTACTCCAACTTGTAAGTAGTAACAGCTGAATGAAGGTTGTCTGCTGTCTGAGCAGTTTCACTGGATAACTCAGCTTGAAATTTCGATGTTTAATTATTCCAATTATTCTGCTCATGGAGACACTTTTTGATACTTGTTAGATACTTTTTGCAGATTCTTCCCTCTTCAGCGAACTGCTGTCACAGCTCTCAGATTTCATCAGCTGGAAAACAACACCAACAGTCGAATCATAAATACAAGAACAAGATGTTCGATTCAACACGCTCACACCGCTGCTGTCCTTAATGTAATGCATTCATATGCACATTCACGTGCAGCAGACACTCCTGTATTCAATGCTGCATCTGTGATTTATGCTTCTCATCCAGACACTGCATTAACATGAAGTACATGGTGCATTGTCAAAGGTGACTAATTGAGGTAAAACACATGAATCCACATGTGCAACAATGAGGCAGCTGCTTTTTACAGAAACACTTTGTTTTATACCTGTTGTTGTTTTTCTTACTTATTTTTAGTTGTATCCTCATTTGGATCAATACAATGACATTTCATCATTTGTGAAATCATGAAGAAATGTCCCTCCAATTTTGTTTTTTATGAGTCCAGAAAAATATAAAGCTGAAAGAAAAGAAACTCATCTTCAGTCATCCTGGAATATCTAAAACAAAGAAGTAATGTATTCAGATTTTGACCCAGAAGATTTCCCATAAGAAATGAATAAATAAATAAAAAACATGAAATTAACCCTGTGATGCATAGTGGTCACAACAGTGGACACCTATTTAAAAGTTATTTACTCCTAAATGAGCCTGTGCACTGCAAAAACTGAAATCTAAGCAAGTCATTATGTCTTATTTGTTGTAAAAATTGTCTTATTGTTCTTAATTTGAGCCACATTCACCAGACCAGGTCATAAAAATGTCTTATTTCAAGATTTTTTAAGACAAAAATGAGGTGTAAATTGCTTGTAACAAGTCAAAAAAATCTGCCAATGGGATAAGACGAATTTGCCCGGGAAGTTTCTTGAAATTAGAAAGATGTCTTAAAACAAGAATCTTTTATCTTATCCCATTGGCAGATTTTTTTTGTTTACTTGTTACAAGCAATTGATGCCTCATTTTTGTCTTTAGCATTCAATATTAACCCTTTGTAGCCAAACGTATCATATTTGATACATGAGTTCAGAGATCTCTGTCTCATCAAAATGATAAATAGTTTCTTTAAAAACCTGATTAAAAATATTTTTAGTTGAATATTTGAAGTCGTATTTTGGCCCTTCTCACAATGTCTGCTCTCATGAAATCACCCACTCACGTTTTCAGGAAAATCATTGCTTGATTTTCAAGAAGTTGCAGCAAGAATAACATCACAAAAGTTAAGTATAGTTGTGAAACAAATGCATATTTACTAAAAAACGTAAATAAAATAGTACACAAAATTACCCAGTGTCAAATGTGATACAAGAAATATATCATGAATTAAATGATTAAGCTATATTAGTTGTGGATTTTGTTAAAACGGTTAATAAACATCTCTCTTCCAATAAATTAGAATTTTCTGACTCAGGCTTTTCAGGGTTAAAGGTGGCAAATTGTGCAAAATCCACTTTTATATGGATTACCAACCAAAAATTGGGTCATACAATTTGTACAGTGCTGGTTCACCCGACAAAGAAAAGCTCCAACAAATGTAACATTCACAGTTTCATGTCAGTATAAACCTGTCTTATAGCTTGTAAGGATCTATTGGGGATACTTTTTCTTTTTTACTGATTCTGAATTGAGGACTCTTGTCCTGTGAAGTACTTTCTGCATTGTTCTGTCGGTGCTAACACTTAAATAAATGATCAGAGTCTTTCTTCCAGGCGAGCTGAAGCATCCAGAAGTGACAGATGTCTCTCTGCTTTGAGCCTGAGATTCATATCTGATGCTTTTTCATCTCTAGGCTCTGAAGCTGAAGACCATCGTGAGAGGAGACGCGCCGACGAGCCTGGTTACTACAGGCTTGTGCAGAAAAGAGGTGAGAGAGAGGATGATTCTTTCACTGTTAAATAAAAATCTGATTCTTTGAGTGAATGATTTCTGAGACAAAATCACAAGTTTAAGTGTCTGCGCTCGTGTGTTGCAGCCATGGGAGTCTCAGCCGTTCTGCAGCACATTCCCCTACGAGATTGTTTGTGCCGACTCCTGGGGTCAGTCTCTACTGGTTGCCACGGACACGGCAGGGGTCATGCTACTGGATGGTGAGATCATCCCTGGTCGATATCTCCCTGTGTCCTTCAAAATAAAAGCATGACATCCATGTCCGTTCACTCGTGTTCTGATAAAGTCGTTGTTCTTGTTTCAGGGCCTGATCCAGCTCTGCCCAACGCTGGTGAGTGTTTGATCACATATCCTGTACTATGACATGAAGTTTCAGAGCTTTGTTTTGTTTTTTTAATTTTTTTTTTAGCTCTGATTTAGCTAAATAAAATTCTTAAAATATGCCTAAAGTTAACACGTGTGCTATAAACAGGGTTCCCCACACATCCTTAAAAAGTCTGAAATTCATGTATTCAAACCCTACCCGTTAACCAAAGAGCACTGAGGATCTTTTTATGTTCAATAAACCAACAAAAAGTAAACTGGAATGAGTCTCATTGAGTGACACATGTTATGATTTGGTTGTAATGCAGCAGGATCCTCCAACTATCAACCATATTTATGTGTTTTTGATCTTAAATTTCATTCAAAGTGGCATTAAAAAGGTCTTAAAAAGTTTTAAATTTGACTCGCTCAAACCTGCAGGTACCCTGATAAAGGAGGTAAATAAATAATGAAGTTCACAACATTCAACACCTGTAAAGTCAGTAACCCAGAGTCAGTGGAAACATCTTTGCACGGACAGTAAAAAAAGAGATTGTGAGCCTCTTCTTCAGTTATTCATTCATTAGTTATTCATAAGTGTAACATGCACAAAAAGGGAAACAAGGAAGAAAAAATTTAATCTCCTAAACTTGAACCATAAAAAACCCAGCTTTTCTAGGTTTCCATCACTCTCTCTAGTTTCATGCACTGTCCACTATCCTTTCTATATTCTCAATTATAAAGATGTAAAAGCCCCAAAACTATAACTTTCAAAAAGATGTAACAAAGAAAAACAGAGCCAATGTGCGAAAATATCATCTGTGGTTAACACTTTACATTTAGCATTTCATACCTCTGGTAACAAATCATCACAACCATTCATTTGACTTAATGTGCACATTTTTACTATTCACTGTCTGCTTTCGACCAATCAGAAGCTCCAAAAATATATCAAAACAAATAGAAAAGTTATTTCCACAACCTAAATATTGTCTACTGATGCACTCCTATACGACAGGGGTTCAGAAATAAACTCTTAAAATCCAGTAATAATATTACAGTTACTTACCCAAAAAGTGATTCATTACTTCCATAAAATTGTTATTAATGAATTAAAACACAAAAATCCACTGATTCATGTCGACATGTTGAGTCATGGTTGCCAGGTTTCCAGCAGAATCTAGTACCTTTGAAGCCTGGTCGTGGGTAGTTTTCTTGACCGATGGGCTTGTTTTGACCATTGTTGCCAACCATAACTGGCAACCCAAGCTAGCTTGAAAAATGGAGCTGTACATGTTTATGTTTAATGGCTGGAAATACGCCTGTTACTTTAGTTTTGTGGAGGAGAAAGACGACAGTGTCAAAATTGTGGCTTGGAGAATCAGCATCCTCTCTCTTTCACTAATAAAGGACACAATTACCAACTTGGGGTGTATATAAAAGTAATATAATCAGTAATTTAATATATTACTTTTGGCAGGAAATAATAAGTAAAATAATGATTTTACTTTTACAAAGAGTAACGAGTAATAAGTAATGATAAGTAAGCACATTTTATTGTTTATCTAGCCTGAAAATCTGCAATTGACCCGTGTTTGGTCTTCTGAAATCTTCTATCCCCTCCTCCGAAATCCGCTCTCAGCTTTGGTGTAGAAAAAGAAAGAAACATGGGAGAGTTAATACACGTCAAATACAGAATATTTCTGTTTCTCAACCCCGTTTTTTTACTCTGATGTGTGTCAGTGCTTCATGCCTTAGGAACATTTACACCCCAGTAAATATTCTCTGTTTTCTTCATTAAAAATATTTCAGATTTCAGTCCTTTAATTTTGTTTTTCAGAGCCGCAGACTCTCCCTCCAGTGCAGGTGTTCGACAAAACCATGGTGGTGAAGCAGATGCACGTTCTCGAGCCTCAGGACCTGCTCATCACCAGAGCGGACAAAGGTAGAATTCCTGCTCATTTCTATTTCCCAGTATTTACAGCAGATTTTTTTTCCCCCATTATTCCTTTTCTTCCTTCTCTTATTTCACCTCTGTCATTTCTCTCTGCGCTGTTGAGTACATACTTACCCTTTCCACCTCCATCGGCCGAATGAACACATTGATCTCTCGCTGTGATCTAAGGAAGCTGACCTATAGAGAACCAATCCCTGCTGGGCTTTTGTGTGTGTGTGTGTGTGTTTGTGTGTACAAAAGAGTGTGTGTCTGTTTATCCTGTAGGACCGTATCGACTGTGAGGGGTTGAAATGGGCAGAAACTGATAAAATGTAACACGTAGACCTGAATGCACAAAAGGAAAAATAAACGGTCACTGTGTGGAAGCAAACAGCTCCATTAAAAAGCACACAAACGATTAGCTGACCCCAATGTTGAAAAAAAAATGCCTGACTTGGTTTCAGTGGTGTTAATGTTACTGCAGCACAAACATTTGTCGTATACAGGCTTCGATAAAATCTCAGAGAAGCCTTCTCTCTTGTGAGAGAGCGGAGGGTGTTAAATTGAGAGTAACCTTCATGCAAGACGAATGTGGCTCTTACGTTTGTGTTGTGTTTCCAGGGAAAGATGCTCGGCTCTATGTTTTCAGACTGAGCGGGCTCAAGAGAGGTTTGGAGGAGAAGCAGCTCGTCAGGGGCAAGTGTGACAGCCGGGAGAACAAACTGGAGAAGACTAAAGGTACACAAAGCAACCAGGGTACTCCAAACGTAAAGCTGAATATTATTAGAATTATTTGATTGGTGACACTTTACTTGATGCCTATGTTTATAAATACATTTAAAATGCCTTATAACAGCCGTTCCCAACCTGTGGGCCGCGCCCCCCCGAAGGGCCGTGAAAATATTGCGAATGGGCCGCCAAATTCCCCAAAAAAAGTCTGGTCCAAGTGAAGTGTAAATGCAAGATACAAATAAACAGAATAATGTTAAGAATGTTAAAACTCAACCATGTTTAAAGGAAATTAACAATGTTCAGATATTCATATATAAAAAAATAGTCCTTTAAGAAGGTTTGTTACAGCCAAATAGGTAACATGACCTGAAACTTAACAATGAATTGTAACAAGTTGTTACATTTTGGGGAAAAAGTTCTGATGTTTTGGGCTCAGCATCTGTTATATTATTGAAAAGTTATTGCATTTTGGGTTTATTACATTTTTTAAAATCCCATTTTGGGTTGCTGTTACATTTCAGGTCATTGTTACAAATAACAAGGCATTTTATATAAAAAAGTAATTGTTTTATTATCATTTTATTGACTTAATTCTTGTTATTGTTTTTATGTGACTGACTGTATGGCTGACTATGAAACATGTGCTGCTGTCTTGGCCAGGACTCCCTTGAAAAAGATTTTTTTTTTATCTCAATGGGAAAACTCCTGGTAAAATAAAGGTTCAATAAAAAAATAAAAAATATCCCCCGTACTGATTGGGTCAAAGGTGGGCCCCAACATTTTTTAGACTTAAAAGTGGGCCCTGAGTTGGAAAAGGTTGGGAATCACTGCCTTATAATAACATTAAAGCACTGTATAACTTATGTTGTAAACATTCATAAATTACTATAATGCTTTATAACAGTAATCATAACACACTATAAAGCATTTACTCATCACTTATAAGGTCAGGTATTATAATATGTTATAACTGTTAGCAACTCACTGACAATGCCCACTTAGATAATGCATTATACAGATATTTATCATATTTTTATAAACATGTATTACTATCATTATAACCACTCATACATTATCATAACTCTTTATAACGATGGAAAAAAAATTATAGAGACAAAAAAATTGTCTCTATAATTAAAACTTTACTCCCAATAAAGAGACTCAAACACAGCTCAGCCATTCAGTTTGGTCTCATAACAGCATCTTTTTGCTCATTTGCAGTTTTGTTTACGAGCCTAAAAGTTGTTTGTCAGAGCCATGAAAGACACAGTCATGCCTGCAGAGCTTGGTCTCTTTGCAGATGAATTGGCACAGAAGCTTTTCTCTCAACAGCTGAGCAGGAAAACAAGTGTTTTATTCTGTTTTTGCTGTTTCTTGAAATTATCATGTGCATGTGTAATTTTTGAGTAGATGTTTGGCAGAAAACCTGACCATTAGTATATGTTTCATTATCAGCTGTAAATAATCCATTACAGATCTTTGTATATTCACAAAAAAGGAATGAAAGATCATTTTGTAGCTTCAGTCGAGCTGTCATGACCTTTTAAAAGGGCACATCAGCAGAATAAACACGCGACCTTTGACCCGCCACCGCGCTGAGGTCGGCTGACCGCGCTGCATTCATTGATCTGTCGATTCCCCCTCCCCCCTTCCCCCTCCCCCTCCCTCTGTGTCCCAGGTTGTCATTTGTACTCCATCAACACTCACCACAGCTCTGAGCTGAGGATAGTAGCAGCCATCAGGAACAAACTCCTCCTCATCACCAGGAAACATCCGCGCTTTGAAGGTGTCAGCGCCGTAGCGGCGGGGGCGGACTCACCGGTGGAGGAGTTTCAGTACATACGGGTACGATATCTGCACGAGTAAAGAAATCAAACACATAAAAAACTGACTCTTTAGTTAACTGAATGTCAGAGTAGTTGAAGAATTATTAGAGCCTGAGTGCCGAAGAAAAAAATGCAGCCCCATTTTTAAACTTCTCTTTATTAGGGTTTTTCCTTTTTATAAACAAATAAATTCAACACACTAAATCTTTGTTTATATTTACATTAAACCTAAAAAAAAAAAAACTATACACACTTGAAACAAAAATAAAGCATTGCAAATAAAAATAAATAAAAATTAAATGAATAGTTATGAATATATATATATAGTTATATATATAGTTATATATATAGTTATATATATATAGTTATACTAAATATTTATGTATACCTACATACATCTGTACATGTACCCCTACATATGCCCATATATGTTTACCTACATACACACACAAAAACATATATATTCATGCATACTTTCATAAATATGATATAAAATACTTGAATAATACAACAACACTATATTTACTGTATTTATCAAAGGGCCAGGATTTTACTGGACAGTCACCTTGGGGGCCAGACCCTCAAATTAAAATTGAATAAAAATCAAATTTTTGCAAAATACTGTTATTTGATGTTTATTGCTAATATTTTTTTCCACTTCATTACAAAACTGAATGCATTTTAGTCTTTTTTGAGTCAGGCTCCTATCACAAAACGACAGTCAACCAATTTTGGAATCCAGTCACGGGCCGGATTGGACGGTTTGGCAGGCCGGATTCGGTCCGCGGGCCACCAGTTGATTATCATTGGTATATACAGTCATAATTAGCCTGATTCCTTTCCTTCTGTTTTAACTCCACAAAGGTTCTGGACATCTGTAGGTTGTGTTTCTGTTTGCTGTAATTATACTTCTCAGTGCTTGAAAGCAGCAAAATCAATCACCGTCTTTTGATTCTTCAGGAGATCTGTCTGTGTGATTCGCCGGTGGTGATGGCGTTGGTGGACGGTCCGACGGGGGAAAACGACAACATGATCTGCGTGGCCTACAAACATCAGTACGACCTGATCAATGAGAGCACAGGAGACGCCTACAGGCTACATCATGTCGACGCCAACAGGGTGAGGCGCTCGTGTACATACACAAATACTTACAGGCTGCGTGAGTGAGTCAACACGCTGTCAGTCACCACCTCCAGCTGGAGAGGAGAAATGAACGAGGATACTTAAGGATGAACAGCTGCTCTGTTTTTCACTGTTTATTTTTCTGCTCTTCTTCGCAAGAGGAACCAAAATGTGACAAATTACAGCAGAAATCTGTTTTTTAAGCAGTTTCCCTCCTTTGACCTGACCCATTCCTTGTACAAAGCGTTTCTCTCACACTTCTTGGGTTTTTGCCTGCAGGTAAATTATGTAGCAGCCATTGATGTGTATGAAGACGGGGAGGCGGGGTTACTCCTGTGTTACAACTGTGAGTCTCTTCTTTTTTTCTCTGGTTTGTGTCCAAGCTGTCAAAGCTGAGCCTTTCTATGCCACTGCATCTTTCTGGAATAAAATAATGACAGAAACTTCCCTTGAATATCAAAATCTAGGAAAAAACTTGGCAAAACTTGGAAATATTTTTGTGTACCAACATAAAGGAAAAGCATTAATTTGACTCTCCTGATGTCATGAAACACATCCATGTTTTGTTTTTATGTGTATATTAATGATCATTTCCACATGTACCCACACGATCCTGCTCTGAACAGCCCAATGTACAATGCCTCTTTAATAATTGAAGGGAAGTGATTTTACCACTATCACTTTGATTTTTCAGCCACTGCCTCATTTTCTTCAGAAAAGAAAAAAACAGCTGTCAAATTGAATAATGAAAGCAACTGAAAAATAAAGACCTGTAGTTAATCAATAGATAAAGTACGGATTTGGAAAGTTAAATGAAATGAATTTAAAATTTTAAAAATAAACTTTAACTTAATTATATCTATTGTGGCCAATTAACTAATAAATTACTTTAAGGATACAGAAAAGAATTGCGTTATTAAATTTGGTGTTTGAGACACATTTTTAATTAAACTCAAATATCAAAACAGTGCAAAATATAGTTAACATTGGCTTTTGATGGTTTTCTTTTAACCTAACCTCGCTTTTTCCAAAAAAGTGTAAGACAACCTTTGCAATGTAAGAGCTCATTTCAAATTTGATGGCAGCAACAGAGAGAAGAAAACACTGAAAGTTTATGTAATGTGAAAAACAAAAGATAAATACCTGCAAGAACATTTCGTAATAAGGTTAATTTGCATTTGTCTTATCATTTAATGGAGTAAATAAAATAGAAAACAACCCCCTTTAGAGGCTGAGTCTCAGAGGTAAAGCTGTGAACTTTCACCAGGCTTTGAGAAATTATGTGCGTTATTTTTTTTTATTTATTTTTTTTTTTTTAGATAAATCACAAATAATTTAATGTCATCAGTGTTATCATAATGAAGTGTGTATGAATTATGGAAAAAAAGATAAAAGACCCAATACTTTTGCTGGATGCTCATGATATTTGGGCCCTTAGTTAGAACTGCATTAAAAACAAACATGACTCTGTAGTGGTAGTCACCGCATGGGCTCAAAATCTTCTCTGAAAGCCAGTGTGCGAGTACAGTCAGGCTACATTTTACTGTATATACAAATATCACTTATATTCAGAAGCCAATATTACATTAAGTGTGCCAGATTTAGATGCAAGGAAGCTATAAATCTGGCACGATTTCAAGAAGAGTTATGCCACCCCTGTCAAAATTTGCTTAGTTCCTAAATAATGACATAATGTGTCCATCAGCAGTTGTAAAGACAGTATATCAAAGAAATAGGTCTTTTATTCAAAAGTTGAACCTGTTTCCTGTCCCCTCTCACAGATATTTGCTATTATAAGAAAGTTTGTCCATTCAACGGCTCCACACCGATGATCCAGTCCAACACCTCAGACTTCCACTTCAGCTGGAACCAGATGCCCAATGCTATCGGTATGTTCCCACCAGAACAGCACTCCACCTGCTCCGTTCAACACTTCCTGCTGGCCTGGCCTGAGGCTTGCCGTCACCATGGTAACACCCAGGGTGGTCAAAAGCATTCAACAGGCTGATGTGATTATTTGTGTGTGTATGTGTCTGTGAATGCAGAGAGGGATGAAAAGGAAACACAGATGGAAGGAAAAACCTATAACCTGGACCCTGTTGATAACACGCAGCATTTCCATTTCTCTGCTTTCACACCAGGAGTCAGACACACACACTCTCACACATTAAGACAGCGTTAACAAAGGGTGTGAAACATATTGCGAGCTCATGAGCTAGTACCAGCAATATTCTGATATTTACAATACTACTTAAGAAAATCACCAAAGATCACCCAACCTTACCTCGCAAACTGTAAACAGTGTTAACCCTCTAACACCTGAGCCCTAAAATGCCTGCCTAGACTATTCTGCACGGCACGTAAAACATACATACTCGTATACAGTTACTACGTTCTAAAAAGGTTACTACATATCGTCAACACTGAAATACATTCATTTTGTACAAATAAGACTCGGTAAATCCTTCCAAAAGAGTCACCACACAATACAAATATCAAATTATGCAGAAAATCAGGTATATGAAGCAAAAACTAGACAGAGAGCTTCATTCATCCAAACATCTACCAGCATCTTTTCTCACATGAAGTTGCTCCTTCAGATGCTCCTGTTTTTCTCAGGGTCGTGCAGAAGCTTCAGAGGAGGTTTTACTATCATGGATGATCCTGACATTCAAATGCAAATGTTCTGGCGCCATCGTTAAAGGTTTAACCAAAAAGTGGAACAACAACTTTGGCAATTAGCCGATAGACGTAGCTTTGGCGTGTAACGAAGCAATTGAAATTTAAACTGATGGAAAAAGCTTCAACATTTTGTGAAACAAGTAAGACAGTTTGTTTTAGATTTACTGTTTTTTAAAGCCTATTTAGTCTCCTTTTTAGTTGTTTCACATTTTTAGGAAACACCCATTTGCCAGATCTTTTCAGCTCAGAGACAAGCCTCAAAACCAAGTCAAAGTTTTGAGATGAAAAGTCAAAACAGGAGAAACTTTTGAGATAGTTGACATTTGAGAGAAAAAGTCAAATTTGTTTGATGAAGTTATAAGATATAAAGCTGAAATGTGAGAGTTGAGAATGTGGGATGAAACAGGTCAGAACTCTGAAATTAAAGTGAAAATTTGCACACAAAAAAAAAAAAAAAAAGTCAAAGCTTTGAGATAAAAAGTCAAACCTTGAGGAAAGACCAATCTCTGAGATGAAGGACAAAAAAATTGAGGAAAAAAACCCCACAATTTTGAGATGAAGTAAATATTTGAGATAAAAGGACAATATTTTTGAAGAGGTCATATTTTTCAAATTATAAAGTGAAACATTTTAGATGAAAAGATGAAATTCAGGACCTGCAGTTTGCTACAGCAGAATAAAGTGAAGGTTCTGGAGTGGCCATCTCAGTCTCCTGACCTCAATATCATTGAGCCACAAACCTGCAGTTTTTGATCACTTTCCATGAGTTTACCCTCCTCAAAAGAGAAATAAGTAAGCAATAAGTAAGGCAAAATACACATAAGTGTCAATGGCAGAAAAAGCCAAGTTAAATCAGGGTTGAATCTTAGAAGCGGACTGAAGGAAAGAACAAATGAGTTATAAATCATCAAGGTAGATCTGTTTTGGAATTAGACAAAACAATTTTGTTCATTTGTCAAACAAATATATTTTTTAATTTTTTTTTATTTTTTTGCTTTATAATTGCTGTGTCACTGGAATCACGTTGAAAACAATTTAGTCATTAGAGTTTTGAAATAACTCGAAGATTCTGAGGAAACTCTCTGAAAAAATCTATCAGCATCTGGAGTCTGGCGCCCCCTGTGGCCAAAAATGTATTCACACAGATCAAATTACACAGTGGTTCCTCAGATTTGAGTTTCCTTCACACAGTTTATCTTAACATGTTGATCCTGTTCATGATTTAAATTCAATGTGACACAAAGCAGGGTGGATTACCCGTTTCTGGAAATCAAAATAGGAGAATTATTTCTGAACCACGGAGTCCAGATTTTTTCTAGACAGCTTTTGAAGTCAGTGAAAAACAGTGGTGATCACTTATTTCTCTTCCTCAAAAATTAATTGCATAACGAACATTTTTATCAAACTGTCTCTGCCTCACACTGTTACACAGGGTCGTATTTAATAAGACTCTTGTAGTGACTCTTCTTTTTTTCACAGCAGTAATATTAGCTTTGATGTAACTGAACAACAACAGCTCTTATAAACTGCTGTCCTCCATGCTGTGCCGCATTTTGCTCTCACCTTGTCAAGCATTTCACATCAAACAGAGGACAGAGGGAGCATTAGGAGCCTCTGGGAGAGCTGCTCAGCTTCTTTCTTGTGCTTCTTCTTCTTCTTTCTGCATATATTAGCAGACAAGGATTGCAACCCAAAATCTCACGCAGTTGTTTTTCCATCAAAACTTTATAAAATTTGGGTTGAGACTTGGTGATTTGTCTAACCCTAACCAGGCCCTAATCCTAACCCTAGCCCCAACCCTGGCCCTAACCCTAAAAAGGCCCTAACCCCAACCCTAACCATGCCCTAACCCTAACCCAAACTATGCCCTAACCTTAACAATGCCCTGGCCCTAACCCTAACTATGCTCCAACCCTAACTCTAACCATGCCCTGGCCCCAACCCTAACCCTAACCCTAAAACCAACCCTAACCCTAACAAGGCCCTAACCCTAACAGTAACCATGCCCTAACCCTAACCCTGACCCCAACCATGCCCTAACCCTAACCAGGCCCTGGCCCGAACCCTAACCACCCTAACCCTAACAGTGCCCTGACCTCAAAACTAAAATAAACTTATCACATATGCTCTCTTTCTTCTCTCTCTCCTCATCTCCCTGTCCACTCCTTTAGTCAAAGGAGCTCACCTCTTTGTGACACAGAGCTGCAACCTCTGGAGAACTTGATAGCGACATGCGCCGGCCCGTGCCTTGCCGTTGAGCTGCCATGTACTTTAAACAAAGTACTAAACCGGTGGGACCGTTGGGACCCACTGGGGAGTTCTCTGGGAACCGAATCACCTAACCCTAACCCTAATATTATTATGTCTTTGTGTCATCTCTGCAGTTTGTGCATTCCCTTACATCCTGGCCTTCACAACAGACTCCATCGAGATCCGCTTAGTCGTCAACGGCAACCTTGTGTACACAGCAGTGGTCCCAGAGCTCCAGTTAGCATCTTCACGGGTCAGTATGAGTTGAGTTGTTATTGTTCTGTGTCAAAACCCGTCATAAGTTAAGTCGTTATATTATATCATTGAAAATAAAACGCACTGGGTCACTTCTGTGAGAGCCCTTTAAGCTTGTGAGTGTTTTCTGTGAGAGCTGGCTCAACTCTGCGTCGTAAAAGTAGCTGTCTCCTCTTTCTCGTTTCAATCAATCTTTATTACTCTTGTGGGAAATATGGCTGGCAATCTGCAAAGCTACAAAGCAATAATGCATTCATAATTCATGCAGAGATAATGTAGAAGAGACCACAGTGTACCTGATGATACAGATACCTTTTCTTCCTCTATCCTCATTTAATCTCCTTGTTCTCTTTTCCCGTTTCTCCCCACATCTTGATCCTTTCTGTCAGATTCTCTCCATCAATTCTTCACAGCATCAGTACAAATCATTCCACCCTTTCAGCATGACTTCTCTGCTAACTCTGTCTTTTTTTTTTGTCTGCTCACAGTCGGACATCTATTTTCTTTCGTCCGCTCCGGTGAGCTCAGCCTCAAACTGCAGTTCAAAAGACACCAGTTCCCAGAGTTCCCCTCAGACGCCAACAGGCTACGAGATGCCTGTGTTCCCCTCGCCGCTCGGTGACGGTAAGAAGATGCTGAATTTACCATCCGAAGGTTTTCATACGTCCACAGTGCCGGTGGAAGTGTTTGACTTTGGACGCTGTGATTTTAGCTGAAAGCACAAGAGCAATTTGCATAAATTCTTCAAAGCAGAAAGGTTCATTGAAGGTGCAGTTCTTCCCCCCAACAACGTCCTTTCTTCTTCACGGCTGCTCCTGTGTCGTTTTCAAGGACGGGTTATTTAATTGCCCTTATCACTCCCATCATTTCTCTCCTACTGACCTCAGTTGGTCAGTCACAAAAAGTGGAAATGGTTTATGTTTAGTGCAAAAATATCTCTGGGAATGATCCAGCTACTCAGGGAGTTTTCTTTTGACAGTTTTCCTGTATAACTGCATAATTCTAACAGTTCTGAAGCACTTTCCCCATTTATACTATTTCTGACCAATTTATTTCTTTTAACCCTATAAAGCCAAACGCATCATATTTGATACATGAGTTCAAAGACCTCTATCTCATCAAAATGATAAATAGTTTCTTTAAAAACCCTCTAATAGTATTTTTAAAAACATATTCCACCCCCTTGAGGATCATCACAACACTAAAGTCAGCTGAAGTTTTATTTCAGCCCTTTTCAAAATGTCTGCTACCAGGAAATTATCCACTCACATATTTTGCAGCAAGAATAACATTAAAATAGTTCCTTTTTTTATTTAAAAAGTGTTTTCTGCATGAAATAAATGCATATTTGCTATAAAACTTTAATAAAATAGTACACAAAATTGCTCAGTGTGTCAAAGTGATACAAGAAATATATCATGACTGAAATGATAGAACAATTTTTTTTGTGGATTTTGTTAAAAGGATTAACAAACATCTCAGTTCCAAAATATTGGAATTTCTCACTATTTTTTGATAGGTCAGGCTTTACAGGGTTAATCCCTCTTCAGTAATGAACAACAGCTTAATCATTATTACTAAGTACTCAATAAAAAAGATTAAACCTAATGTCAACCCTCCCAAATTTAAAGTCTATACACACAAAATTAAACATTTCTTGTTTAATTGCTAGAATTGAGGTCAGTGTTCACTTATAAAACAACCATCCAAGAAGAAAAATGCAGAAAGAAAAGAAAGGAAGAAACATCCACACTCGAATGTTTTTTTTTAGCAGACCTATTTGAGAAAAATATAATTAGTCAGGAAAATGATCTTTTAAGCAACTGCTAAAGGGTAGATTTGCTGAAGGATTTTAAAGTGTCCTTTTACACAACAATTTCAAAAAATTATGTAATGAAACTTAAATGTGAAGGTGATACAATAACAATCAATTAAGGGAATTAAGCCTTTTGTGTTCATTCAAATCTCAAAGAATCATGTGGAAACTGAAACTAACAAGATATTTGTGAATGGTCTAGAGTCTACAGCTTTCATCATTATGATTCTCAAAATGATCACAAATAGCAAATGTGCAAAAAGAGGAAGAACCTGGTCACCCACAGATCGTCGTCGGTGTCAGACGTCCAGTGTCTGCAGGAAAAGAGAAAATTGTTTCCAGGGTGATAGAGGATCAATATGCTCTCCTCTCTCACTCCCTCCAGCCCACTTTCACTGCCGCTCTGTCTCTTTGTGTATATGACCATTCAGAGTCACCCCTCCCCCTGCAACAAACCTCTTCCAGACTGTGACAACTGTCTCTAAAAGGAAATTCAATGACACACAGGTTTGTCATTCAGTCAGAGGATCATTGCAATATCAACTCTTTGTTTCTGTTTAACTTTCCAGCTTTTAAAAATGACACAGAAACATCCGTCAGATGCGTTTGTGTCATTTTGACGGCCGCAGTGAAGGGCAAGGCCTGAGGAAAACGGTTATTAAAATGTGCTGTAGCTGCTGATTGTGCAAGGCAGATTTTCTTTATTTTTTTCCTGAGGGGAGTGGGTATTTACAGGTCCCATTAAGGCTAACAAGGAGGACGGTTTGTCTGTCGCGGCTGCAATTAGCAGAGGACGGGTCTGTGCTTTTAGGCTGGTTCTGGTAATCATTTCTCTCAAAGGGATTCTAACTTTCTGTCCTGTTTTACCTCGTAATGCATATAATTCTGCATCATTGACCACAATCATATGGTGACCACTGTCCTCTGACATCACACTCAGATTTATTTAACAAACAACATTCACACACTTAAATGCATATGTTACTGTTGGAAGTAACTAAATGTGAATACTTCATTTGATGATCAACACAGAAGGATTACTAGCCAAGTGCTATGTTATCAACTCTACCACTCAAAAACTAGGTGAACTAATCTCTTTCTAACTGAGTCACAACATCTTCAAAGCTTCTGTTTTCATTCATCTCCTCTTAACCCAGTGATAGAGTCAGTAAGGAGGCGATAGAATATAATTATTAGCTTTTGTATAATATATAATTGAGCTTTGTCATACAGAAGCTTGTAACATGCTAACATTAACTTTTGTTTAAAAGGAACCCTGGCTACCAGAACATCATTTTCCTAAATCATCAGTGTTTTTACCAGCTACATAAGAACGATAATAAAATCTCTCAAAAGATCTTAGTTTGTATAAAATTTGAAAAATATTTTCACCTGTAGGCCGCCATTGTTGTTTACGCCGCAATAACGTCTGGGTAGTGACGTCATATGGTTGCACCGGGCTCGATCTCATACAGGATCATATAAGTCCTGGAGCGGACTTCAGTGGTTTCCAGAGGAAGTTTTGTGGGTTTGTGTTGGAAAATAGTCGGCACAGCATTTGGCTTTAGTCTCCGTTTATAATGACCCACACCTGTCAGCTCTTTCATCAGCATGGGCCGGCTAAATGCAGCAAATGCTTCTGGGGAGAAGTGGCCAGAACATAGCCGCGGGTCCATCGGAAGTTGTTTACGTCCACAAGCGATTTCCCACAACTTCCCTCTTTTCTTGTCTTTTGTGAAGCTGTGCAGACTAACATCAGTCTCCTTGTTTCCTTTTGACTGAAAAGTGCACCCAAAAGCAGCCACATGTGGCATTATTATTTTTTTTTCCCTCCTGAAACCTCGTGACTTACGGCGACTAGTAGTGAGTAAACGGCCAAATCCAGATGCTCGGCACCAAGCAACCAATCTACGTCATCAACCCAGAATGCATTGCGGCAGTAAAACAATGGCTGCGCCCGAAGGATAGAAACTGTGTTTTAAACTGTATTTTTTTAAAAGAAAAACCAATTCGTTATGTCTTTTAACAACAAATTCTAGTTTGAGACAAACATTTAAGCATATTCATGCCTGTTAGTCCTTACAGTCGGGGTTCCCTTTAACATTTCCTGCTTAGTGAACATGAGCCTTAGCTTGATTATGGCAGCTGTTGGTTCAATGCTAACATTATAACATGACGATAGCTGACTGAAGGCGAACATGCATTTTACCAGGCAAAATGCTTAAATGAGCCCTTGTATGACAGTAGCTGGTTACATGCTAACATTAGCTTTTGTGGGACACTTGTTGGTTAAAAATTGACAATTGTCTCTTGTGGGCAGTAGCTGGATAAAGACTGGTTAGATACTAACATTAGCTCTTGTGGCTAGCATTTTTTTGTTTTTTCAAACATGTTGGTTAACTGCTAACACTAGCTTTAGCATTATAGTAGCTACTAAAAGCTAACACTAGCTCTTGTACGACAGTAGCTGGTGAATTACTAATACGTTGCTGGTTAATTACAATCAGAGTCATAAAGCTTTATCAATCCCAGGTCAACTGCTAGTATTAGCTCTTATCTGACAGTAGCGAGTGAAAAGCTAACATTAGCATTTCTTTCACACATGCTGGTTAAAAGCTAACACTAGCACTTGTATGATAGTAGCTGGTTACGTACTAATATTAGGTCTTATATGAAAGCTAACATTAGTATTTGTTTCCACACATACTGATTAAATGGTAATTTTATCTCTTGTATTACACTAGCTGGCTAAAAGCTAATATTAGCTCTTGTGTGACAGTAGCAGGTGGAAAGCTAGCTTTTGTTTGACTTTAGCTGGTGAAAAGTTGACATAATAACAATAATATCAATGATAATAATAATAAATTTTATTCGTATAGCGCTTTTCAAAACTCAAAGACACTTTAAAATCTAAAAAGCAATACATAAATGCATACATCAAGTAAAACAATTCAGACAATAAAACAACAGTGCAAACAGATTAAAAGCTAACTTAAAAAGGTGAGTTTTTAGCAGAGATTTTAGCATTTCAGACATTAGCATTTCTTTCACATGTGCGGGTTAAAGGTTAACACTAGCACTTGTATAATAGTAGCAAGTTAATTACTAACATCAGGTCTTATATGAAAGCTAAACTTCTTCCACACACTGATTAAATGATAGCTCTTGTATGACACTAGCTGGCTAAAAGCTAACATTTGCATTAACCTAGTGGTTGTGATTGTTTATAATTTTGTGGTATATTTTCAGTAGTAAATACCTTTGATATTTGCGTCATGTAAAACCAGATGCAAGTTACCACTAGATTCCGAAAACTGGGACATTAAAGTTGCAGAGATTTTTCATACAACTTCCAAACTGGAAACATTTACGCTTCATCCCCTGAGCCTGATGTCAGAGATAACAGTCACCATGGGATTGTGGTTATTTGGTGACCTACTGTGGGTTTGTGTGTGTGTGTGTGTGTGTGTGTGTGTATTCCTCAGCGTACGTTACCATGTGTGTTCAGTTTTTGTAACCCTTTTCTTCATCCCTGGTTCAGATTCTATACGGATCCCCTATGGTACCAAGCTTTCCCTGTACATGTCTAAGGATGCTGAAGGTACTGCAGGATTCTCAGAGAACGCTCACAACGCTGCCCCACTAACA